>VZUI01044853.1:0-72914 GCA_013401135.1 Cettia cetti
CCCCAAGCTGGAATTCCCTCCCTGATCCCTTTCCCAAGCTGGAATTCCCTCCTGATCCCTCCTCAAGCTGGAATTCCCTCCCTGATCCCTCCCCAAGCTGGAATTCCCTCCCTGACCCCATCAAATTGTTCTGCTGACAAATGGAAGGGTCAAGCTGCCAAAAGTGTTTCAATTCTCCCAAATTCAGTTAAACTCAGGCAATTTCACTGAAATTCATCCAAACTTTCACTGCAGGTTTTTAATTTTTATTTTTTTTCAATTTCTAGTAATTCAGAGAGTCCCAGAAGGGGGTTGGGTTGGAAGTGACCTTAAAAATTTTCTTTTTCCAAACTCTCTGGACAGGGTCACCTCCCACTATCCCTGCTCCAGCCTCGGGCACTTCCAGGGATGCAGGGAGCTTCTCTGGGAATTCCATCCCAGGCAGGAATTCTTCCCCAATATCCCCCTAGCCCCACCCTCTCTCAGTTTGATCCCATTCCCCTTTGTCCCATCACGTCCCTGGATGAAAATTCCCTCCTGCTCCCAGTTATGCTCAAGAATCTCAGGGGGAAAAAAAAAAATCCAAGAATCTGGGGAAAAAAAATCCAAGCCAAGGAACTCAAATTGTGTGAGAAAAGGAGTTAGTTCATTCTGCCTCTGAAAAGGTGATAATGAAAAAAAAAAAACCAAACAACAAAGCAATGCAGAAGAGTAAAACATAAAAAACCCCAAAATTGGACTTTAAAATATCCTGGAAGTACTGGAGCACCACACATCCACAAGAGGGATCAGAGGGAAAGCAAAGAGGGATGAATGTATGGATGAAAGGTCTGGGGAGAGGGAACAGACTGAGCTGGGACCATTAAAAAAAATAGAAAAAAAATAGAAAAAAAATGGAAAACTCTAGCAAAATATTCAGAAAAATTCCACATTATCCCTTTGAAATGATTGAGAAATTAACTCAGCTGCAGAATTCCTGATGGTGATACAAACAAAGGGAATTAAAAATATGGGGATGAAAAGGCAGGAAAAAGGAAAAAAAAAAAGATGAATTTAAACTCCTCAAGCAAAGAGTGAAGCCAGAAGAAAATCTGAACCTGAGCAGAGCTCTTTTGCCACCCCACCACGGGATCCAAAGAGGAATCCAGAAACATTTCCAGGCTCCTCAATCTGAATTCCCAGTACATCAGGGAAGCAGAACCAAAAAAAAAATCCCAAAATTCCCCTCGTCCTGGCTGGATTTTTAAACTCCCCTTAAAATGCAGGAAGAATTCCTGACAAGACAGCAGAGTGCACACAAATATTGTGCAGAATTTTGCCCCAAAATCTGGGGAAGGTGGGGAAAGGCAGAGTTTGGATAAAGGGATGGGGCCAGATGTTGTCAGTGGGGTTTTTTGTAGGGCTATGAAAGGGAAATCCACATCCAGCTCCAACAGCCAGAGCAGAGGGAATCAAAATAAAGAGCACAAAAACCTGGAGTGCTGGCAATTATCCCCACTTGAAGCAGCAGTGGAGAACAAAACTTCAAGCAGCAAAATTCAAGCGTTGGAAAGGGGGGAAAAAAAATCCCTTTAAAAAGCCAGCATCAATATCCATAACATATTTTAGATGCCAGTTAAATGGCAGGGGAAATGGGCTCGTGCAGCTGGAAATGACAGACTAGAGACAGGCAGGGAAGGCACAGGAGCAGATGTTGGGAGGCACAAGGAAAATCAGAATTTTCCAGGAAAACTTCAGCACATGGCACCATTTCTATGGGCTGCTGCCCTGATGGCAGCGGCTGCTGCTGGAGCATGAAGTTCAAACAAAGCTAATGTGGGACGTGGGAGGGATGTAAAACAAACATGAACGTGCCAGAAAATGAAATAAAGTTGGGTTTTTTTTAAATTATATATATTAACAGCAAGGTTCAGGAGCTTGGTTTTGCTTGTGGTAAAAAGCAGGGCAGGGAAAACGCCGAGGTGAGGAAATAAAACTTCCCTGTTTTTGTGGTGTTTTAGGAGAGGGAAACACAACAAGTGGAGAGAAAAAAGAGCATTAAATAGCACTTGAAGGGCCATAAATTGATATTTCCTTTGATTATCTGCAGGCAGAACGAGGCACAAAGCTCCAAAAAGGGGAGAAATGTTGATAAAAATGAGAGGCCCCATCTGGAGTCTGCTCTGTCAGCCCCAGCATCCCCCCTCACCCAGATCTTGCAATTCCCTCCATCCCCTTCCTGCATTTCCATCACCAGAAAAGGAAAACAGGAGGAAAAAATATAATAAAAATTAAAAGAGAGCATCAGGAACCTCCTCCATGTGGAAGAGAACTCCAAAATTCAAATTTTCAATATTGTATCCCCTGGAACACTCCCCTTTTCTCTCCAGACAGGACAATCCCCCAGGATCCCTTCAAAAATAAAAATAAACAGGGTTTAAAGAGCAGATATTAGCCTAAATACTTGCTGGGAGGATTGGAGGATTCCAGTTTTAAGCTCAGACCTACAGGTAGTTTATACTTTTCATTTAATTTGAGCAATAAAATTGCACTGAGGAGTAAGAGCATGGTAAGGTCAGGCTGGTAATTAAAGCTACTTTGTGGAAATATTTCAGATGTGATTAAATAATAAAATATTGCTTGGTTTAGTGCCATTATTAAAGTTGCATTAATGCATAAATATTTAACCGTGACATACAATGAATATTATTTATTTTTAAATATTAAATATAGTAAGAATAACAAAAATAATAACAGAAATTATTATTTTTTTAAAAATTACAGCCCAGCAATGTGATAAAAGAATTGGTTGATAAAAATCACACTTACACTCAAATGCTGTGGTCGTTGCATCTGGCAAAACCTGACCAATGACATCCTAAAAATGTAAGGAAAAATCAGTTAAATATCAAATGGGGAAAGTCTGATTTGCATTAAATCACTTTAATCCCTCCCCACAGCCCCAAAATGAGGAAGTTTTTAGGGCACAGCACAAATCTGCACCAATCATGATGTTTTTCTCCTCCCCCTCCAAGTGACCTCCAGGAAAACTCTTTTTTTTCCCCAAATAACTCCCTCATAATTGCAAACAGCTCCATGGTGCCTGCTCTTGCAGGTGAAAAAAAATCGATTTTTTTTCCTTGGGTTATAAAAATATGGGATCATTTAACTGATCAAAACCACTCATAAAAAGAGCTTTATGAATTTTCTTTTTTTTTTTCCTCTCCTACTTGGAGGGCTCTGCCAGCCTCAGCTGGGATTTGAACTTCTCCAAAATTCAGGAGATGCTTTTGAATACTGGGGAAGAACTCATTGGAAACTCCCAAAGAAGCAGAGACACAAAAACATTTCCACTTCCACAACGCCAAAATACAAAAACATTTCCAGCCACACGGCCCTGAGCCAACCCAGATTTTTATTTTTGGTACCAGAGAAGAGCTTTTATAATTTTTAAGCCAAAATTTCCACTTCTGGTGCCTGCTCCAACTCAGATTTTTTTCTGATACCAGAGAAGAATTTTTACCATTTTTCAGCCAAAACAAACCAACATTTCCAGTCCCAATCCCTCCTCCAACCCAGCCTTTCTTGCTGGTACCAGAGATTTTATCATTTTTTTTAACCAAAACACACCAAAATTTCCATTTCCAACCCCTACTCCAACCCAGCCTTTTTTTGCTGGAAGAAACAAGAAATTTCATCATTTTTAGCCCAAACACACCAACACTTCCAGTTCCACATCCCTGGCTCAAACCTCAATTCTTTTGCTGGCACCAGAGAAGAGTTTTTACCATTTTTTTCAGCTTTTCCCATTTTTCCAGACAAAACAAACCAACGTTTCCAGTCACAGCCCATCCTCCAACCCAGCCTTTTTTTGCTGGTACCAAAGAAGAACTTTCATCATTTTTTTAACCAAAACGCACCAAAATTTCCATTTCCAACCCCTGCTCCAACCCAGCCTTTTTTGCTGGAACAAAGAAGAACTTCCATAATTTTTTTCAGCCAAAACACACCAACACTTCCAGTTCCACATCCCTGCTCCAACCCCAATTTTTTTGCTGGTACTGGAGAAGCGCTTTTCCCATTTTTCCAGCTTTTCCCATTTTTCCAGCCTTTCCTCTGCTGCCAATCCATGAGCAGCCACATCAGGGCATGGCACAAGTGCACAGCGTGGCTCTGCCCCTTCCTGATCCCTCCTGCCCCACCCAGTGAGCAGAAATTAATTAATGAGCTAAATGTGATCAGGAATGGATGAATTAAATGAGGATTTATTGCAGCAGATCCACTGGGAGCCTCTCAGGGTGCTCAACACCCTCCCTGCCAAAGCTTCACTGATGTCCTGGCACTTCTGCTCTCTCCATTTCTCTCCTTTCATCTAAAAATTAAAATTAAAGATTCTGAGATGCACAGACACAATTAATAATATGGTGAAAGCAGCACAAGATTGCCACAGAGCCAAGTGAAGCAAGGAATAATTATAAAACTTTCTGGCGGTGCCTCCTCGGTTTGGATGCTAAAATAAATCAAGGGATGTGATTCAAATTATTAATTGCACACAACAAATGTGCAGTGTGGCTTAATTTGTAAAAATACCCCAAAATATTTCCATTTTGATAAAAATTCTTCCATTCCCCAGGGTTTACCAGCTCTCTGTCAAAACCCACTATTTCGAATAAGAAATTAGAAGAAGACTGTACTAATTATTTTTAAATCCATTCATTTAAACACTGAAAGTTCCTCAGCAAACGCATTTAATTGTGTTGGATTTAAGCCACCTGTAAATGTTCATCTACGGGCACACAGATGCTCCTACAAAATGGATTTAAAAATTGTTTAAAAAGGGGGTTTAAGGGAAGCATCAGAGGCCCCAAAAGTCTGCTTGAAAAACTCCAAGCATCCCAAAACTCTGAGAAAACTGAAATAGTGGTAAAAGAAATAAATCTTATTTTCCTGCACTCCTTCAGAATAACTTTTTCTGCAGATTGAGATTTAATATGAGTAAGAATAAGTGAATTATTCACCCCAACTCTTGCACTAAATAAACAGTAGCCACCAAAACTTCACTCAACTGGCAATAATTCTGTAATAATTTAGTAATAATTAAATCAATGTATCTGAGAGAAACCAGGCTGGCAGGGAGGGGAGGGAAATCCCATCACTGTGCTCTTCCCAAAGTGTTTGCAGCAGCTCCAGCCCATTTCCCTGCTCAAAAACCCCCCAGACCTGGGGCTGAGCCAGGATTAAAGGATTATTCTGAATTTCAAAGGATTACACGTGCACAGGGGATTTTCTACTATCACAACAGAGATCATGGACAATAAAATACTACAACTTGTAGGCGTTGCTCAAGCGCTTCTGTTTTATCTGACAGACCTGAAAAAGCCTCAAAACATGAGGAGAAAAATCAGCTGCAAAAGGAATTCCAAAATCAGATCCATTCCCTGGGTGAGAAAGCAGAAAATGTGGAAGCTCTGCTTAAATGCCAGAGTAAATATTGAAGCCACAGCACGCATGTTTCACTTCAAACTTGTTTTATCTCAACACGAAGTTGCCCAGAATTAACACCAAGTGCTTAAATACTCCAGTGACAGGAGGAATGCAGACAGCTTGAGGGAAAAAAAAAATAAGCTTATTGTAATTCATTTAGTGAGGCCTTAAAATTAAATCTATTTACTGGTAACTTACAGGCCTGCAAAGTTGATACACAGAGAACTTCTTTAAAGGGACACCATGAAGAACAGCTCTGAAAATGAGGATGGAAGTAAACTTGCACACCAGCCTGAAATGCTGCAAGGCTACACTCACTGGCAGGCAAAATTAACAAAAACCAGCTTAAAAAATCACCTAAAAATACCAAATAAAACCTTGCTGGCCTCAAAGATAATTTTATGGGGCTTTCTTAACACAAAGCAGCCTGTGGAAACTACTCTGAAGGAAGAAGAGCCTTCCTGCACAGAGAATTCAATTATCAGGGATGCGGGGTCTGGGATGTGCAGCTGGTTTTGGGACTGGCCCCAAACGTGGATCTGCAGTTCCAGCACCTCCCAAAAACCCCTTGGGACACGGGGACAGCAGTGGGACTGAGCCTGGAGTGCTCCAGACAGCCCCACTGGGTTGTTCAGAGCCTGAGAAAACCCCTGGGCATTCCTGTGTCTCCTGTTTGGGGACTGGGCCCTGGCTGGGTTATTGCTCTCCAGTGAGCACCTCCATGGGGAACACCTGAACTCCCACGGGCCCTGCAATTGTTCCTCCAGCACAGGAACCCTCTGGAATTGCCTGCCAGGTGAGAAGAGTCACCCAGAGGAGCCCCATTCCTGCCCTCCCAGCTCTCCTGAGTGCTCAAATTTCATTTAATTCCTGCATTTATCTGGCCAATTTAGTACAGGTGAATGCTGTGATGGCCCCTCCTGGAACACAACCACCAACACCTCAATGCAACAGCCCTAACAGGGGACAACTGAAAATCATCATCACCACCACAGGTGTGCCAGGACAAAACCAGTGGCACAGGGTGCCCAGAGCAGCTCTGGCTGCCCCTGGAATGGCCCAGGCCAGGTTGGAGCACCCTGGGACAGGGGAAGGTGGCCCTGATGGCAGGGGGTGGGATGGGATTTAAGGTTTTTAAGATGGGATTTAAGGTCCCTTCCAACCCAAACCATTCTGAATTCTCTCATTACTGAACGTGAGCTGACAGAAATTGTGATTTTGAACAAAAGCAGCAAGGTGTGACCCTGGCATGGTCCCTCTGCCTGCTCTCCAACACATCCTTATTTACCAAACCACACCAACACTTCCAGTTCCACATCCCTGCTCCAACCCAGATTTGGGTTTTTTTTCTTTTTTTGCTGGTAAATCCTTAAAACCTTTGCTGGTAGATCCTTAAAACCATCTCAGCAGTGAAAACCAGTGAGCTATGAGATGTTCCAAGCTCAAAGTTTGCCTGATTTGCCCTTCTTCCTCATCCTTTCACTTCTCTCCTAGCCAGGAGCTCTCAGGAAGCCTCACTGCCACGTGGCTCAAGGTCAGTCAAGATCCTCTGTCACCCACTGACCACGATTCCTCTGCTTACTTTTAAACAACCAACCTATATTTGCAACAATTCTGGAATAGCAAAGGATAGTCCAAGCATTGGGGGTTGTTTCACTATTTTTAGGAGGGAAAAAAATGGAAAATATGAAGCAGAGTGTGGAGAAAACAAAAAAAATTATTTGTTCCACTTCTATTTAAGGGCAGAGCGGGTCACCCCAGGCTTGTTGTGCAACCACCAAGGGGAAACTGCCCCTCCCAAAAACCTCCCTGGTCTGTCAAAAGTTCTGCTCCCACTCCTCCACCTACAGCAAGTCATGGATAATGCTAAATGTTGGAAAAATAAAAGTTGGAATCTCTGTCATCCCTTCTACAACCCTGTAGGCCCAACACTGAACATTTTCCAGCAAAGCAACCTCTTAAACCCCACCTGTAGCATCAACACCTCAAATCAACATCTGCAAAATCTCCCTCCAGTGTTAATAACAGAAGTAAAAATCGAGCATGCAGGTGCTGGGGGGTGTGGGAAGGTTTTCTTTAGAGAAATTGGGGCACACAGAGCCCCGTGGATGTGCTGAGGAAAGAGAGGAGGGAATGCTGCAGAAAGCAAGACCTGCACACAAGAACTGAGCTCTTCCTTAGGCTAAGGACACAGTGAAGAAATGGGACAAACACCCACTCTCATTTCTGGAGCATCCTTGTGTGCAGATGGACAAAAAACAATCACAGCAGGAAAGGGGCTGAGGGACAGGGGGACAGCACAGAGCCCCAGCCCGGGCAGGGGAAATGCCAGCCCCAGCCCAGGGGCACAGCCTGGGGCTTTTCCTCAGCAGGGAATATTCCTTTTCCTCAGCAGCGAATATTCCTTTTCCCGAGCAGGGAATATTCCTTTTCCTCAGCAGGGGTTATTCCTTTTCCCGAGCAGGGAAAATTCCTCCCCAAAGCACAGCTTGTGCCATCGTCGCCTCCACGTCCCCAAGGCACGCAGGAGGGGATGCCCTGCCCTGGAGGGGGGCGGATTTGGGGACTCTGAGGGTTCCTTCCAGCCCAACCCACGGCACGATGCTCCCGCCTGGCATCCGCAGGAGCGGCCGGGATCCCGGGATCTCCCGAAACCTCCCAACACCGGCGCCGCTCCCGGGACTGGGTTTTTGTCAAGCCCTACAAAAATCACTCTCCCATTAAAACTTTCCGCCAAAAAAAAACACGCCAAAAACGCCTCCCACCATCCAGGGAGGGATCCGGACACCGCTCTGCGAACACAGCGGGGGATGGTGGCATCTCCGGTATCCCCCGGGCTGGCAAGGAGAACCGGCGACATCCTCCGGGGTGGCAGGGGAATCCCGGTGACATCCCCCGGGCTGGCTCAGGGTCCCGGTGACATCCCCCGGGGTGGCTCGGGGTGCCGGTGACATCCCCCGGGGTGGCTCAGGGTCCCGGTGACATCCCCCGGGCTGGCTCGGGGGTCCCGGTGACATCCCCCGGGCTGGCTCAGGGTCCCGGTGACATCCCCCGGGCTGGCTCGGGGTGCCGGTCCCCGGCCGGCCTCACTCACCAGCACATCCCTGAAGAGCAGCTGCGGTGCGGAGTGCACGGTCCAGTCCACGGCGGCTCCGTCGGGGATCTTGATGCGGATGACGAGCGCCTGGCTGTCCATGGCGCCGCAGGGGCCGCAGAGCAGCCAGAGCATCCCCGCCCCGCGGGCTCACATGCTGCGGCCGGGCCGGGCCGAGCCGGGCCGGGCCGGGCCGGGCACAGCCTGCACCGCCCTCCCGCAGGAAGGAGCCGCTGCCCCGGAACCAAAACGGAGCCCCGGGAGGAGGGGATGTGCGGCGGCGGGAGGAGGAGGAGGAGGAAGGGGAGGCGGCGCCATGGTCAGGAGGAGGCGCCTCAGGCGGTGCCCGCGCTCCGGGTTTGATTGTTTTCCTCCTATTGTGCCTTGTGTTTGACAGGAAAAGCGCAGCTAAAGGCGAATCCAGCCGGGCCCATCCCAGGCTGGGATTCCCGGTGGAAGCGGTGCCCGTGGGTCAGAGGGAGCGGCTGGGGCTGCTCCCGGGGGGATCCCGCGGTTCGCTCCGGGTTATCCCATCACACACAGACACAAGATAAACAACACAAACACAACACACAGACACAACCCAGCACAAACACACGGCCCGTGCCAGCTGCTCTGGGATACCCTGCCCAGGGAGCCGGGACAGGCACGGCCCCTGGAAGTGTCCGGGGATGCCCCAGTGTGGCACTGGAAGTGTCCGGGGATGCCCCAGTGTGGCACTGGAAGTGTCCGGGGGTGCCCCAGTGTGGCACTGGAAGTGTCCGGGGGTGCCCCAGTGTGGCACTTGGGGACACGGGCTGGGCTGGCGGGTGAGGGTTGGGCTCGGTGACCCCCCAAGGGCTGTCCCAGCCTCGGTGGTTCAGTGCCCGGCTCTGCCCGGCCCTGCAGAGCAAAGCGGGGATGGGCTCTGGGAATGGGCACTGGACAGCCCAGCACCTGCAGGAACAGGTGAAGGAAGGCAGGCACCCGGAGCAGCTGTGCCAGCAGCTGTCTCACACTTCACCGTCCCTCCCCATTGCACATCTCCAGAGTTGATGTCCAGGTACAATTCTGGCAGCACTGAGCTTCCCCCGTCTGTCAGAGATGAAACCAGCCCGGTCCAAACCACGATCCATCTTTCTGATGGAGGAAAATCCCTGTCCGCCTCAGCAACAAAGAAGGTGTTTTGACAGCTCTGCAATCACAGAACACCAAATTCAGCTTTTACAACAAGCTCTCCCCTGCCACAAGTCACAGGGAAAGCTCTCTGCTCCTCACAGCTCTGCAGCATGAAACAACCCACTGCTTTTCTTTTTTTTTTTTTTTAAGAGAATAACATTAATCTCAATTGTGGGCTATTGATCTGTGCATTTTATCACACTCTCTCACATTATCATCACTGACAAACTGGACTATTTGAGTTATTTTATCAATTTAGAGGGGGGGAATGGGAGGTATGTTTAATTCCTGAAACGTCTTCAAGCTTCTTCATATTCGAATTCTACTTCGTTTGAGCTTTAGGAAAAAAAAATTCAATGGCCATTAACAGAGATAAATTCTCTCTCTGTTCAATAACTTTATAATTTAGTTCCTATACTAAAAATTAATAGAGCCCCAGCTCCTGAGGATCTAAGGGACTGGTGGTGCCCTCACAGACGTCTTTCTGCTCAAATGAACCTTTTACCTGCAGTCCCTGTGTACCTTTCACTCAGCTCCATTTCAATCAGATTCATTTTCTATTAAATTTTAAAGAATAGGACACAGAATGATGGAATTTCTATAGACCTGCAATTTTTCTAAAATGTCTTCTTCATTTACGAGACTATGGGGAAAACCAACTCAATTTGGCAAATTTGCATAAATATTACGTCGATTTTCCAGGGCTAATCATAACCTTAATCCCCCATTCTGATTTGTGTAATCAAACTTGAAGGGTTTTTATACTTTAAGAAGTACAGTACATCAAGCACACATTTGTTGATACAGGTTTGGTTTTGCCACAGACTTCTTTAAACCCCAAGTTGAATCAGAAATTTTCATTTGAAATGAACCATTTGAAACAAATTGTTGATTTTTTTTTTATCATCCTGCAGAAGTTTTGCTATGAGATGTCACCACTGTTTCTTTTTAAATATTATTCCTTAATGTTGGGGGGAAATCGGTGTTGAGAGAACACAATCCATGATTTTTTTAATATAAAATATTCTTGAAGTTCTGCATTTGAGTAGCCCAATAATCTCCCCTTCAAAAGTTCAAGTTCCCAGTAGAAGGATTCCAGAATCCCCATTAAAAAATAACGAAGCAGCCTGATTTTCCCCACTAAATTCAGAGGACACAACATTCATAACCAAGTTATTGTTTACCCAGAAGGAAACACCACCCCAAATCTGCAAAGGAATGACATCTCAGTGCTTTAATTACAGGATGGTGAAGCCCACAACTCCTCAAAATTCTGTTTTTTATTTGTGAGGGGGAAACATCCTCCCTTGGTGCTCCCAGCAGCTGCCACTTGCAGTGTGCTGCTGCTCTCTGCTGCTTTCCAGCGCCGCTGGAGAGGGCTGAGAGCATCCCGAGCTGGCCACGGCAAGGAAATCAATATTTATATCCAGGGAAAAGCAGAATGCTGACACAGGAGGGGTGGAAAATCAGCATCATCTCACAGGAGGCTCGGTGAGGATGGAAAAATGCTGGATAATTTGCAGGGCCCTCCAAAAGTAAGGTAAGAAGTTATTACCTGTTTAATTCCCACTGCAAAGGAAGTTGCCCAACACGAGCAATTTTCTGTCTTTGCTCTGTCACAAACATCCTGTGATGGAGTTTTGGGTCCCTCCACCCAAACTCTGGGAAAAGAAGAGGGAGGAAAACCAGAGCTGACTCCCCTGGCCCTGCTCTTCCAATATCCCTGTCCCAGGGTGAGGGTTCAGGTTTTCCTTGCCCTGAGGAGGGAGGTGGGAGCTCACTCTCAGCAGTGGGTCAGCTGAAAAATGCCCAGCAGGTGTTGCAGGGAATTAAAACCAGCATTAGGATTCCCAATTCCTCCAGTCCTGCACTCATCCCTTTGATAAAGGGCAGAGGCACAGGGAAGATGCTGAGGATAGACAGAAAATGTTCTAATTTCATGCTGGATCTACTCAACATCTCCATTCACCTCATTATTACCAGAATTTTCCCAGCTATGACCTAGGAATAATGTGCATTTATTATGTAACAGGCTAAATCCCATTTAACTATTCAAATAATTTGGAATACTGTGGTACCAGTGCTGTTCCACCTTACCTGTAACTCAGACACTGAATATAAAACACACCTGGAGGAATCAGGAACTCTTTAATTTATCATCCCTGCTTCCTCCCAGCACCAGTTCCTAGGTCGGAATTATAAATAACAAAGGACAAACCCTCATTTTTCTAGAGAAAATGGCACCTGATGGTTGTTTTAGGAGCACATATTTTCCTGCCTTTTTGGAAAGATATTAATACCTAACTTTCTGTGTTGATAAATAACATATCATGGTGAAAATCACTTTTTTTTTTTCCCTTTCAATTGACTGTGAGTGCAGCAAACTGAATTCCCTCAGGCTCGTGAAAAATAGGTCAGCAGTGTCCAGGCTTTCTGAAGATATTCTTCCCTGAAATGCATCCCCTGCAAAGATTTCACCAAGTGCACCATGGATAGATGCAGATTCCTGAAAAATGGCATTAAAACTTCCACACTGCCCCTCCCAGGCACTCTGCAGTTTCTCTGGAATAAGAAAGGATTGTTTGGGACCCAAATGCCAGGAAATAAATTCATCTTATTTTCAGTTCACAGGAAGATTCACTGGCCTCAAACAGAGCTTTTAAAGCTCTCTTCTCACAGTAAACTCACCTTGGACTGAAAGAAAACATAACAACAGTAAACTTGATTTAGGCTAAATTAGTAAATATTTAGGTTTTGCTTTAAATTACGGATAAATGTAGGAAAAAAGCAGCACAGTGACAAGGTAACTCCAGCAGTTGGGCTCTGTGTGGTTAATGATGCTCCTGTACCCCTTCAGACCAGCTCCAGGGGCTGCATAATTGTTTTTCTGTCAACCTATAAATTCTTGAGTAACAACAAAATTATTGTGATTTTTCTTCCTAAATAATTCATATCTCACAAAGTACATAAGCAGGCCCATGAATCACTGAGCATGTAACAATCACATCTAATGGCATTTCTTCTTTTAAGGAAAAAAAAAAATGGGTTTGACTTTGTAATCTTGTTGAAAAACCAGTGTTCTCATCTGATATTTACATTTTAAACCTGAAAGCTCCCTTGATTAGAGTTTTTGTCTGAAGGACTGCTTTTAATCATGTTTCCCACTTTTAATTCTATTAGGATTATTAATATCACTGCAAGTAATAAATTGGTTTTCTAATGAACTACAACAGGGCTCATAAACTGTGCTTAAAGTGATGCAATTACTTTCACAATCACTCTCTAAGTTGTTTGTATTTTACTTTTGAGGACTTAAATGCAAAACCAACATCTTAATTCTTTTCTAGAAATGAAATAGATCTTTTAAGCAAGTTAACAAGTTTTATTCAATATTCTCTGGCTGCAATGCTGAAGCTGCCACTTCTTAGATGTATTTAAACTGAAAAATACAGTCCAAAATTTAAACCATGACTTCTATTTCCAGAAATAGGGAAAGAAATCAAGCTAACTCTTAGAATTATTAACTTACTTTTCTGTAGTGAACATGATTAAGGGGTTACAGCAAAAGCCAATATAAATTAAATGGCCACAGTAAATAATACATGAAGCAAAATCCCCTTTGTTTCAGGAAAAGTTGCTCTAAACCAGGGGCCTAAGGGCATTCAACTATTAAAAAACACCTAAATTTCATTCAGTAATACTAACATACATCAGGGAGATCTATAATTATGGTTTGTGAGGAGATTTAGGTCAACACACAAGGTAAGGTGAGGACAGATTTAAATTCTGCCCAAGTCAATGCAAGGTCAGCAGGAGAAAAGCTCTGGATATTGCTCCAGGGAAAGAGAGGGGAGCAGGAAAAGAGCACAAAACCTGATTTTTCAGACAATATGAGAGTACTAATCATAAATATTTAGGAGTTCCAATCCAGTCTTTAAATCCAGAATTAATTTACAGTGAGGGGGAAAAAAAATTAAGAACTTTATGTTGAATGGGGTCCACCTGCAAGTAGTTCATCAACTGGTGATAAAAAGAGTGATGTTAAATCTAAAAATATTTAACTAAAATGAAGTGCCTGGACTATGTTTGCATCACCAGACCCAAAACTTCAGGAAAACAAACAATGTTTGACCACAATTTGGAGGAGACAAGAGCAGAAAAGGGCATTTCTTGGGGTAACTCATTAGCACTATAGAGTCTCTGGTGAAACATTTATCAACCACACAAAAAGGTCTAAAAGTGAAATATAGTAATTAAGTCTTCTAAAAAATTACTTAAGCCACACAATTTATCGATTGTGTGGCTTAAGTAATTTTTCAGAAGACATGTAAGATTTAATAAGTATAAGTAGTTAAAGATCCTGCCTTGGCTCTGCCATTAGAGTGTAATTGAAGCGGTAAAAAAGATCAGCTGAACGTGTGTTGATTACCACCTTATCTTTGAAAGGCAATTAAGCACCTCAATCATTGCAACAAGATTTGATTGTGCAGCCTTTATTGGACATTGATCTTTCAGCAAAGCAGCTGCATTTCCCATTAATTTACAGTAGCAGAGTTTAACCGGGACACCCGAGCCCGCTGACCCGGCTGAGGGGTGACAGCAGCAGCTCCTCCACGTTCAGGTGCCCCCAGTCATCATTATTATTTAAAGAGGTGCTACAAGGAGGAGCCACCTGATCCTCGGCGTTTCGTTTCTCTGGAGTAGTTAAGGGAGGTGAAACAAAGCTCTGGGACCTCATCTCTCCCTCATTTAAACATCAGCAAAGAGATAATTAAGGGCAGGCTTGCAAGGGGAAGTAAACTTTGTTTCAAATGGGAGGCGGCACAAATCAAATCTGTCAGAAAGCAGAAGGGACATTTTGTGGATCAATTATTCCTGAGTGCTGCAGAAATTTTTGACTGGCTCTCAGTATCTTGCATTCAGGCCAAAACTTGAGTGATAAAAAAGTGAAGTTGCTAAGAAGTTGGTGTTTACAGCAAAACAAGAGTGGAAGTCAGAGGAAATGTTTTACCTTTGAAAACAAGCAACTGGGTTTATATTCACACCTGAAAATTATTTCATCGTGATTTAATAACTCAAGTTATCCTTTACAAACAGCTCCTTTTCCCTCTGAAGAGCTGCAAGAGCTCCCACCCAAGCCGTAATGAATGAGTGATCCCATATTTGCACTCTGCCCTCAGACATCTGCCAGTTCATCCTTTAGCACCATCAACTTCCTGAGAGCAAGAGGTCCATTGATTTTCATGTAATACAAGAAAATATTACATTTGCTTAATTGTTACACAGTGAGATCATTGAACAAGAGATCAGGGCTCTATTTAATGCTGCAAGCAGCACGGAATTGCAGCAATCAATAGGGCAGTTTGTCAGGGATGTTCTCTAAGGAGCCCTGCCCATCACTGGGTGGTCGGGGGGGTGCTGCTGCATTTATTGGAAAACAGGTAAGCAAAGTCAGCAGTGCCCATTATCAGAAATCAAACGAGCTGCAGTGAGAGGAGCTGCAGCTCCAATGAAGAGCTGTATTTATGGTCTGGTAATTAAAAACCATTTTATCAACCTCGTGTTGAGCTGAAACCTTTACAGGCAGGTATTGATGAGCTCTGTGGCAATGAATGAGCAGGATTTGACTTTAAACTTATGAGCTGCAGGGAAAAATCAGCTCTAGAAAAATGCTAACTGCAATTTTTCTTATTAACAAGGGTTCTTGTAATGCCATCTCTTCATCTTGGAGACATTTAACTTGTAGCAAGAATATTCTCCAAAATTTAATACTTTTCTGATTAAAGTGTTCAGAGCTGCTTTTAGAAAAGCCACGTGTTGCTTCATTAAGTGGGAAACACTTCTATTATCTGGACTTAAGTTCAAAAGTATTTAAATGATTATTATACGGTAGTCATAGCTTGATAATCATTTATTGAGGAAAAATGATTACCCTTCAAACCAGCCCCTACCCATTTTTCATTTATTTTTTGACCCATGAAAACTGGAATGACCAATTTCCATCACCAGCTGTGGGATCTGGAACTGACAGCATTCCTTGCTGGCACTAAAACCCAGCACCAGCAATAGATCCTGCACAGCTCTTCCTTTTCCATTAATTCCATATTTCCACTATCCAAATAGTTCCCCAAAAGCTTTTTTTTTTCCTCAGAAGCAATTTTGTCATTGTTTGTGTCTAAAGCTGTGCTTGGTTACAAGTGGAGAAATATAAGTTATTCTGCATCCAAAAATTGAGATATTCTTGTAGTATTCTTCTCATTCTCCTCATTAATTAAAAATGCCAGCAATTTGTGTATTAGCACAGGGGCCTTAATCTTCTGCATCACTTAGATTTTGTACTTAACTATAAAGCAATTAAAAGAATAATAAC
The DNA here is from genome assembly GCA_013401135.1 of Cettia cetti. NCBI lineage: Eukaryota > Metazoa > Chordata > Aves > Passeriformes > Sylviidae > Cettia > Cettia cetti. Next base: position 16,065 of record VZUI01044853.1, read on the forward strand.
AACACACATCTGGAGCTCGAGAATTGCAAAAGATACAAACATCAAATGTTATTTTGGATATTTTATTTCAATATCATTTAAAGAAATGTGATACAGCCATTTTGCACTTCTTTTAGGGTGGGGTTTTTTTTTTTCCCCAAAGGCTCTTCCAGGTGCTTGTGAGCACTCAGTGCCATTCAGACACAGTTACACCTGTGACAATTCATTATGAATTCATTATGAAATATCTAGGCAGGATCTACACCTGAGCAGCTTTTATCTTTTCGGGGACATTCTGAAAATGTCAGTGCATTCACAGTTTCCTTGCCCACAGGCTACAATTCAGCTCTCTAAGTTGATAAATGCATCTCTTTAAATGATCACCAGTTTGTCCAGCAGCACCAGCCCCTGACTTGCTGACATACCCTCAGCAATTCTAATTCTTCAACTTCACAGACCTCTGCAAAAATCAATCTCTCATGACCAAAAAGTCCACGGAGCTTCCTGGAACAGCACACTGAGTATGAGAACACCACAAACCCCAAATTTTTCAGTTGTTTTTAGTCAAAGGCAGCAGATATTTGTAGCACAGAACCCACCAGAGGACAGATATTCAGCTCAGTACATGGCTCCTTCATCTTCTTTATTTAGAAAATAAATAGTGACTGGGCCATGGCTGGTGTGAACAGTCTCTGTGACATGGGCAAAGAACCAGGAGCCAATTCCATACAGTAAAGTTGGGATGCCTAAGGAGAGATAAAAACACATTACACACACACAGAGCCAAATCCAAACTGCAAATTCAGCGAGGAATGAGGAGTGCAAAATGAAATGAGAAGGAAATTGTTCCTGGAAAAGCTGCCTTAGAAGTATTTTGTCTTTATTTAAATGCAGCAATCAGGGCTTAACACCTTTCCTGTTGACACAAGGCAGGAAGCAGCAATATGCAGGATTTATTAGAAAAAGAAAACAGGAGGATAAGAGCACCAGAGAAGTGATACATTGCCATGTACACATGATTTCTACAGATTAAATATATAAATATATTTATACCTCCAAGTTCTAAACCCAAACTCCTTGAACATCCACTTCAGTTACTGGAATCTATGTCAGAGCAGAAATTAAAAAAAAACAAAAAGGCAGAGAATCCAACATGAAGCTGCTCTGAGGAAAATCAGACCAGCAGTCAAAACTATCAACTCCAAGAGATCTGAAGTGGGCAAAAAGCTGTGTGTATATATATATATATTTTTTTTTTTAAGTGACATGTTTTAGCCCTAACAATTTATCTACCTATTACAGACAATATTCTATTTATTATAGAGAGAAAAACAGAGGTGGATTTAGGCCCTGAATTCAAAACCACCAAATTTAACATGCTTAAAGCTAAGTGCTTAAGCAGGATTGTAAGAAAATAAATTGCCTTTTTAATCATGTTTTCAAATCATTGAAATACGAAACATGAAGGGTAGTTGCTAGAAGAACAAAGGTGTGACTGGGTGGAGGGAAAATCAGATTTAAAGATACAACTAAGAAATCAATCCTTGTGATTTTATTTTCTCACTGTGTTACTCTGGAAAGATGAAAAAATTAGGACAAGAACACAAGTTTTGAAAAAAAGTCACTGAAGACTTGTGAAGGAAATTTTTAAAAAATTAAATACGAAAATAAAGAATGCATGAAATGTTATGGCACTGTCACTGCCAGCATTCAAATATTGGAGGAAATTCTGGAGCCAAAGTTTTGAAATAATACACTTCAAAACTTAACTATATCTACTTTTATATTAATAAGGTACTGATAAAGCCTTTTTAGTATAAGCATTTATATTCCAGCAGCACATTAGGCTCGAAGCAGCTGGACATCAGACTGCCTGAAACAGTTTCGCTTCGGAATTGCTTAGAGGACGAAAGTTCATCCACAGCCCCCGGATTTCCAGCTGGAAAATGCTCCCTTCCAAAGGCGTGAGCCGCTTAAATCCCAGAGTCTGATCTGCCGCCGGCACAGGGGTCAGAGAAACACGAACTCGCTGAAACCCCCCCGGCAGGGTCCATTTACGGCTCTGCCCCTGCCCTGCCCGGGAATGCCAGCTCGGGAATTCCTGGGACGGGCCCGAGGAGGAGCGAGGAGCAGGAGAGGGAGACGAGTAAGGAGAAAGGGTGGGAGGAGAAAGAGAAGAAGGGAAAGGAGAGAGAGGGGAAAGGAAAGAAATAGAGGAAAGGAGAAAAATATAGGAGAAGGTGAGGAGGAAAGAGTGAGTAAGAGGGGAAAGCGAAGGAAAAAGAGACGGAGAGGGCTCGGAGCGGAGCTGCCGGGTCCAAGCCGCCGTTCCGGCCGCCCCCGGTGCTCGCCGCCCTCAGGCTGCCCCCGGTGCTCGCCGCCCCCCGGGCCGTCCCGGGCCGCACTCACCGGCGTTGAGCACCTTGAGGGCGGTGAAGAAGGCGTCCTGCAGCGCCAGGTCCTGCGGCGCGGCGCGGGAGCAGTGGTACTTGATGAAGGGGAAGCAGCCGGTGCGCAGCACCAGGTAGTTGGCGCCGTCCACGGGCCAGTTGAAGTGCGAGAGGCCGAACTGGTCGTTGTGCACCGCGCTGTACTTGACGCAGAACGAGGTCCAGTGGGGCAGGCGGCGCTGCCGCAGGTGCTGGCTCAGCACCTCGGAAGCGGCGGGCCGGGCCGGGGAAGGGGCCGGGCCCCGCCACAGCAGCAGCGCCACGGCCGCTCCGTGCAGCCGCTGCAGCAGCGCCCGCATCCCGCGGGGCTCCGCGCCTGCGCCCGCACCGCGCCTGCGCCGCCCGGGGGCGGGAACCGAGCGGGGACCGAGCGGGACAGCGGGCCGGGAACGGAACGGGAACGGGCCGGGAACGGAGAGGGACAGCGGGCTGGGAGTGGAACGGGAACGGGCCGGGAATGGAGAGGGACAGCGGGCTGGGAGTGGAACGGGAACGGGCCGGGAACGGAGAGGGACAGCGGCTGGGAGTGGAACGGGAACGGGCTGGAATGGAACGGGAACGGGCCGGGAACGGAGAGGGACAGCGGCCCGGGAATGGAGAGGGAGAATGGAACGGGAATCAACCGGGAAACAGCAGGAGAGCGGCCCGGGAATGGACGGGAATCGCCGGAGAATGGAGCGGGAATGGCCCCGGGTCTGGGCCCCTCGGTTCGTGAAGGACACTGAGGGGCTGGAGCGTGCCCAGGGCAGGGAGCGGGGCTGGGGAAAGGTCTGGAGTCCCAGGAGGAGCTGAGGGAGCTGGAAAGGGGCTCAGCCTGGGGAAGAGGAGGCTCAGGGGGAATTTCTGCCTCTGCACAACTCCCTGCCAGGAGGGGCCAGCCGGGGGTCGGGCTCTGCTCCCAGGAACAGGAGGAGGACATCGGCTTGAGCTGCACCCGGGGAGGCTCAGGTTGGACAGCAGCAGAATTTCCTCACAGAAGGGGTGGTCAGGCTTTGGAAAGGGCTGCCCAGGGAGGTTTGGAGTGTCCATCCCTGCAGGTGTCCAGGGAATTCCTGGAGGTGGCACTCAGTGCTCTGGGCTGGGGACACGGTGGGGATGGGGCACAGCTGGGACTCGATGACCTTGGAGGGCTTTTCGAACCTCAGGGGTCTGGGTTTACCTGGCAGACCTCCCTAAAAATCTTCCTTTCAAGTGTCAGACCCCTTCAAATAAATATTTTAAAATCACAGCCTGTATTCCTTTTTTCTAAGTAAAAGTTAAGGTTTTGAACTATTTTTCATTCTATTTGAGAGGGAGGAAAAAGTCCAGAAAAGTGAGAAATGGAAACAGATTTTTTTTCTTTCAGTAATTGCAAGCAATATCTCAAAATCAGCAATCTTAGACCATTGAGCTATCCAGTATGAACATGCTAATTAATCAATTACTACCCAACAATATGTACTGTTTATTTACTGTACTACATGTGTGTAGAACAAGTATTTATTAATCATCACCAGCAACAAATTTCTCCTTCAAGTTCACCTCCCTATAATTAATAGAACATATAGTTTATCTTTAATATCTTTCTTTAGTGGTGATAAGAGCGGCTGAGGATAGAAAAGTTGGAATCTAGTACTGTGGTGAAGGGTTGAAAAAAAGTATTGAACCTTAAGAGTGATACAATGCTGTTGTATTTCATTAATTGCATTAATGAAGGTTCTTAATGATTAGAGTTCTTCATCAGTATAACAAAATCTGCAGTAAAACAAAATGAAATACAGAGGATCTGTACAATGTAACAGGGGGTGCCTCAGATCTACAGTATCCCACTGTTAAATGATTTGATAGGAATTTTTGATAGGAATTTTTAAGGATAGCCTTAAAACCCCAGGGATTTGTTACCTTAACCGAGAGGGGAGGTGGTAAATTCTGATCTTGAGGTACTGGAGATCTTCCAGGAAAGAGGGAGGGTGAACATTTCATTGCAGAAGACATCTGGAAGTGGTTGTGTTTATAAACTTCTCTTTTTTGCTCTGTGCTCAGAGTTGCCATTCTAAATGTGGAAATGTGGGCCAAAAGCTTTTTTTTTTTTTTCTTTTATCCAGGGCTTTAAACCCAACTACCCAAAACAGGAGACCCAGTTTCCAGTATCATCAACTCCAGGTAGCTCTTTCAGGAGAATGACCTGAAGTGGTCTGTGCTACACTAAATTCTTGCTGAAACAAAATCCACCAAGTGCTGCCAGTTAAACATCTCCATTTCCACCTCTGACTCCTGGGAGCACAAATCCTTTATTTTAATTGTCTGCATCCTCTGCAGTTGCTGCCAAACCTGCTGTCCCTCAGCTCCTTCCACGAGCATTGCTCCACTCCCTGCAGCTGTTTTTGCCCAATTCTCGCATTTTTTGGGGGCAGTTTCTGATGAGAAGCCACACTTGGGCCACCTTTAATCTTTTGCTTTATTCTTGTTCTGTTTTCTTCCCATCCAGCTCACATTCTGAAATTCAATCTACACTTCACCAACTCTATTACTCTTTTAAATGAGTGGGAATAAATAATCCAGTAATGTGAACAGAATTGTATTCCTGACTTTTTAACAATATTATAATTTCATTTTTAAATCTGCAGGCTTGCTAAAACCCCACATTTTTGGCACCAGCAGCATGGGAGCTGAATGTGAGAGACTGCAAAGCAGTTTCAATCCTTCCATCAGCTCAAAGCTCAGAAGTGTTAGTAGTAATTAAAAACTTTTTTTTCCCCCCTCCTCAAAATACATTTCACACTTTGCACATGCTGAGAAATCTCTCTCACCACGGGAACTTTCAGGTCACTTGTTTGCTGCAAAAACAGGTACAGTTTTCTTTTGTCAGGGTAGAACAAAGCCAGAAGGAAGTGCAGGTTTCATTTCCTCCTAGGACACCACAGTCTATTAAGTGCCAGTGAACTAATGAGCCTCTCAGACCTTATGTTGTTCTGGCTTGGATCAAGGCTTCCTTTTCCTTAACCCTTTGGAAACCAGCTCAAGTGCAGCTAAATTCCACCTCAGGAATAAATTCCATCTCTGTGGGCTCTGGGGTATCCAAACCTAACACTACGTTGATGTAAAACAACAATAAAACCAGGAATTAAAAATGCTCCTGTGGATTTTTATTTGAAGCAGGAATCGGTATTTATGCAAATGTTTTCATCTGGAATGAATTAATTTTGTGACCAAAGTAGAAGAGGAAAAAAATCTACCAAAAATAATGTCTCATGCTCAGGGATCAAAGATTTGCTATCAGAAAAACTGGGTGCTGATCTTGTGCAACTGCTTAGTCTCATTAGCAGTATTTGTGTTAAAACTGGTTTTCCCTGAGCTTTTTTGGGATGTAATCCCAAGAACAGTTGCCATTCCTAGGATAAGTCTCCATTGAGATCTGCTCTTCCATAGCAAAATGTGGAATGTGTTGTCTGTTGAGATATTAAAGATTTGAAGGATAAAGATAATTTTACAGATAGAATGTTGTCCTTTAACAACACTGCACAGCAGTTGTGACCAAAAGGGTCACCAGTATCTAAAATACAGATGGACAGACCTGCAAAAGTCATGGAATTCTGGGAATCACAGTACAAATAGAATTCTATTGATAAATTAGTGCTATTTCTGATCTTTTTGATAATTTGAAAATGATCATAAAAGAACTATTGCAAAAGTCTTTAGATAAGAGGAAAAGCAGCATAACAATAGAGATGGTTCTGCAGAGGAATGTGGGTTGCTGGGATTACTGATAAAGTGGAGTTTAAATTAAGACATTTATAGGGAAAAGAACCATGGGATAGTTTGGGTTGGGGGGACCTTAAATCTCATCCCATTCCACCCCTGCCGTGGCAGGGCCACCTCCCACTGTCCCAGGCTGCTCCAAACCCTGTCCAGCCTGGCCTTGGGCACTGCCAGGGATCCAGGGGCAGCCACAGCCACTCTGAGCACCTTGCCAGGCCCTCCCCACCCTCCCTAATATCTCAACTAACCCCAATCTCCTTCAGTTTGCAGCCATTCTCCCTTGTCCTGGCACTCCAGGTCCTTCTGTGTCTCTCCATCTTTCCTGTGGCACCCTGAGCTCAGCCCAAAGCTTCTCCTCTGCAGGTGAACAATCCCAGCTCTCCCAGCAGAGCTGCTCCGTGCCTCTGCTCATCCTGGTGGCCTCTGCACTCTCTGGCAGGTCTGGACCTCCTTTCCTGCCAGAAGCCTTTCAGTGTTTCAGACCTAAAAGGGAATTTGGGCTCTCAGGGCTCTTCTCAGTGGATCTGCTGCTCCTGCTCTGAGTCAGTGCCAAAGGCACCATGACCCCATTAATGAGATTTTTAACCCACAAGCTGAACTTCAGGAATGACAACGGGGACACAAGGAGCCTTGGGATGATCCTGTGCTTTTCAACAAGAACGGTGGGATGTTCCCAATGCCACAAGCATGGAAATTTTTTGTCTCAGTTAATGTTACTTCACACACCACCTCAGAAGGAAAACCAAACCTGTTCTTACAGATGAGGAAGCATTTCCAGAAGCATAAGGAATGAGGCACTTGAACATTTTCTGTTAACTATTCTTTCACAGCATCTGCTTCCCAAGGTTGTTCTTCTTCCAATCTCAGTTTGTTTTCTGCTGTAACTCCTAGAATTGCTTCAATATCTCGAATTGCCATCTGTAACAGATTCCAGGAATACAAGTTATTTAATGGGCATTATAATGGAATCCAGCAGCCAGGGTGCACAGCTGGCAGTGCCTGCCTTGAACAGGTAACAGGGTTACACGGGACAGAATGCACCAATTAAATTTAATATTACTTTGGGGACACTTGGGGGAGTTATTAGTAAATATGTACAAATCCCAGGTAAATAAAAATACAATTTGTACTCCTAATTAACTAACAGGTGTTTTATTTCACATATGTTCACTCACAATGAAGAAAAAGTTCTCTTTTATATTTTTCTTCAGTGGTTGCTTTTCATTCCCTCATATTGAAAAAATGGGATTTTTTTTTTTTGTTTTTGTTGTTGCTGTTTATTCTGTAACATGTTGAAATTTAATTATGTCTTCGCCAAAATCTGTCATTTCACACTCCACTTGAAAATCTAGTCAGGGTGGAAAGAATCTGCTATAAATTATGTGACATGACTGAAAATACAAATCCAACACAGCATTCACCTTTCACAAAACACACACAGCCAGGATCTTGGAAAGTTTTTATGAAGTTAAAGGTGATGCAGCTCAGCAAAAAGAAGTCCCTGTGGGAAGCTGAACAATTCTCTGGAATCAAAAAGCAGCTTTGTAAGGAGGGCTTGTTCCAGGGCACGGGGTTGGATCCGTGATTGCTTTCCTGGCTCCTCTGGCAGCGAGGTGGGGGAACCTCCCCAGGCTGAGCAGCCCCGGGGCTTTGTTTTCCCCCTCTCCACCCCGGGATGGGAACATTCACAGAGAAAATTGGGAACAAAACCCACTCGGGAAATGGATGGCGGGGTGAGGGATGGGAAATGAATGGATTAGTGGCTGCCTGCTTAAAAGAAATCAGTGTTAATAATCCAAGCAGTCATTATCAACTGAGAAATTTGTTTCTAATTTAAGATTCTTACCTTGATGGTGTCCCTTTAAAATAAAGCAGGCAATTGTGACAGAACTGTGTGAGGCAGTGCCAACAGCTCCTTTGCTCTTCCAAAGGACACTCAGGAGCATTAGATTACAAATAATTTCACGCTCAAGGATGTCTCTTTTCAAAGAAAAAAGTTTCAAACTTAAATTTAACTAACGGGTTCCGTGGGAGACCGACTACACTGACCCAGACACTGTAAACCACACACAGCCAGTGATAAAAAAGGAATGGTTTAGCACTTGTTTATGATCCAGCATGAGGTATTTGCAGGCCTTGTACCGAAATTAACCAGGATCGTTAGTTAATTAACACCTCACCTTAAAATTGGTCTCGCCTTGCATATTAGGTGCTGATATTTCTTGATGGATGATGAAGAGATTGCGAGCAAAGGTCAGGAGGACCCCCTGGAGATCCTCTCCAATTGTTCTGTTAATGATATCCAAACAAATGAGTTTACCAATGATTCCCTTCACATGCTTAAAAACAATCGCCCTCTCATTTGTGCCTGCCTGGTGCTGGAATTTAATGAGGATTTTCAATCTCACAAGGTGAAAATCTTCAGGGAGATATGAAAGATGAGGCTCCATTTTAACTTGTCAACGGAAAGGATTTGTGTAATAAATAATTTTTATTAATCAACTTAGCAGAAGTAAGCGGAGAGGTTTCAGCTACTCCAAGTGAGAGGTGACTGCTGAGGTAGGATTGAGGCAGCAGAACACTTGAAGCACTCAAATTAGTTGGGAAAAACTGTTGCTTCAGCCTAAAATTGGGAAAGAAATTTCAGCAGGATCAACATTTCTTAGATGGTTGCAGCTTTTGAAGCTTTGGTTTCTCAGTGGTCCATAAAGACCCTCCATATCTTATGGAACAGGGAATTACACTGAGGATAAATGTGCCTCATTTACTGGAATCGACCACAGACCTCTGATGGAATAAAATGGGTAATTCTCAGAGATTTTTCAGGTATTTTAGTTACTTTATAAGCTCCAGCTCCTACAATCTTGAAAATATTTCTCAATTAAGGACCTGAAATTGCACAGAAAATGCGATGGCAGACAACAGGAACCTCTTTGCTGCAAGTTGAGTTTATTTCTTCTTGTCCTATGACCAAAAATTTAGATTTTTCCTTCCTACAGAAGCTTTTTCTGTGCTGGGAGATCATTAGCAGACCCCATTTCTGTCCTCCCTCTCCTCTGTATTCCTTCCATGTCAGTCATGCTCTCCAGAGCTCTAAACATTTTCATTGCCTCCCTCTCACAGAACAGCAGGATTTCTCCCAGCATCTCCCAGGATACACTGTTAACCTTTTTCCACAGGATCCTGACATTGCTTGAGTTACAGATCCTGTTCCCAAAACCTCCTTGTTCCTCCTGTTCATTACTGCTCTCTAAATGTAATTTCTTCCACCTAGGTCCAACCAAACCTAATTCTATTTTCTCATATTGTTCCTTCAATTTGTGGAGATCATTTTGAATTCTATTCCTGCCCTCCAGAACACTTGCAGGCACATGCAGCACTTGAAGAAGCTGTTTTGTTATCCAGGTCATTAATGAAATAGCTGCAGCACCAAAGGAATACAGAACAGGCTGAGAGCAGAACGCTTCAGCTCCTCACTTATTACATCCTATTTTGGCAGGAAACTTGGGCAAGAACAATATAAAAAGGCATTAAACTTCACCCTCCTCTGCCTGGTGGAAGTCAGGGCTTTAATAATGTTGCCTGTAAGAGTAAGCCTGTGCTAATCCAAGGGAGAGATTGCTCCTGACAGGGAATGCAGCTCTCCTGAAGCCAATCCCAGCAGCTCCTGAGCCTGCAGTGCCACCAGCCCTTGGCCTCAGCACATTCCTGCCCTTCTTTTAGGACTGAAATGCTTAAAACCAACCTAAAACTCCCCCAAAGGCCAACCTTGGGAGAAGTCAGGGCACTTCTGTGAGCAGGAGGTGACAGTCAGGTGTTCACTCCCTCCTGGCCTTTGCCAGAGCTGCTCCAGTGTCCCTCCCTGCACATCCAGAGTGTCCCCAACTCTTTGTCCCCCTGGGTTAGGGACAGCCCACACTCACAGCATTCCCAAACTCTGTCCCAGAGTGTCCCCCTGGGTTAGGGACACACTTACATCATTCCCAGGCTGTGTCGCTTCTGGTCTTCATACAACACAAAAACTGTTCCTTGTTTTTCCTGTTAATTAAGACAAAATTGCTTTGTTTATTCCTAAAATAGTGGTAATTGTAATAAATGTGTTACAGTAAGTACACACCCAAACTGAGAAGGGCTGGTTTAGAATTGTGTGTAAGCTCAGTTTAAATAGATTATTGCTCTGACTTATTGTAGAGAATGCAATAAATACACCTGAGTCTATTCCACAGCAAATATTTGGGTTTCAAAGTAGGAAGAGGTGGTCAAAAGTATCTTAAAAATAATCTCCTTACACAGTTATTTTTATCAAGAAGCAGGTTAACCCCTAAAAGTTTTACACACATTTAAAATGGAAGAAAAATAGGTGGCACTTGAGGACATGGTTTAGGGGTGAACATGGGGGTAGTGGATTGATGGCTGGATGATCTTAAAAGCCTTTTAAGATCACCTCCATGATTTATGATTTACATTGCTAGAAGTGGTTTTTATCATAAAAGAATTTACAAATGAAAATCCTGAAGATCACATCTTCTCATCTTTCCTGTTCATACCTGGAGGTCAAATCCAACCCCACGAGCTTTGCACAGGTGGAGGAGAAGGTTGTAGGAGATGCCTGAGAGGCTGGAATGCCTCAGCTGGCTGCTGGCCACGGCACACCGGGGGCTGCTTGGGGCAGGCTGCAGAGAACAACCCAGGAGTGCTCATTTTTCACACCAGTTTCTATCAGAACCCAACACCTAAATGCTGAATTAGTGACTTTTCACAAGGGATGGAGGGACAGGACAAAGGGGAATGGCTTCAAAGTGATAGAGGGTGGGGTTAGGTGGGATATTGGGGAGAAATGGATTTTCCAGAGAAGCTGGGGCTGCCCCTGATCCCTGGCAGTGTCCCAGGCCAGGCTGGACAGGGCTTGGAGCAGCCTGAGACAGTGGGAGGGGTAAAGTGGGCTAAGATAAAAGTTCCCTTCCAACCCAAACCGTCCTGAGATTCTACAGATGGCTTTTTGCCAGTGAACTCAGTGTGGAGTGAGACTCCATTTGGAGGAATTCCTGCTCCTGACAGGCTCTGCTGGACACAGACATTTCCATAAACCCCTGCAGGATAGATCAGATCCACAGAATTGCTCTTTATGAACCACATTTTGGTGTTTTCACAGCTTCAGTGGTCACTGGGCCCTGTGAGAGCACTGACCCAACCTGGCCTGGGACATTCCAGGGATGCCAGGGCCTCCCCACCCTCCCAGGGAGGGATTTATTCCCAATATCCCACCTCTCCCCCTTGGATAAAGGTCTGTGCTGAATCAAGTTTAAGCTCTCACCAGTGCTCAGGCCAGAAGAGGGATGTTGCTTTGAGGAGCTCTGAGCAGAGCTGCTCTAAACCAGGGCTTTCCTGGTGTTATTTTTAATGCTGGACTGTTCCCTGGGAGCAGGGACACTGCACATCAAAGCCTGCAGTTTACAGTATTTCCCCTAAAATGATATTTGTTTTGACATTGACTCATTTAAGTTGACATAGCAGAAATCCTGATCTAATACATCTCTGCCTGAAAATTAATCATGTTTATAATATTCTGAGAATTAATAACACCCATTGCTCAAGTCATTAACTTAAAAAAGGAGCTTCCAAAATCTGTTTGCCTGCAGTAGGGGACCACAAATAAATGAATGCTTGATAAAATAATCCAAGCAGCAGTTTAACAAGCGTAAACTTGAATGTGGCTGCAATAACACTGAACTATTGTTTAAGGGTTGGCATCAGGTTGATGAGGTGCTTATTTCAGCTACAAAGCATGCATACACATGCATAATGAACTGCAGGATGAATTATTAATGTGTTGCTTATTTAGCCTCATCTGTCTAGAAGATAATGTATCCTAACTATAATGAGTGATTGGTTTTGTACATAATTACAGGAGCAGCAGTATCTAGGAAATTTGTTCTTTCAAAGAAGGAGTTCTAAAAATAAAATCCTCGCACAAACTCTGGGGCTGCTCCATTTTATCAAAATCAACCCTACCAGCATGGAGAATATCTAATAAATTAAAAGGGACAGAATCATTATTAACATCATAATTTTACACAAAGTGTTTTACTTAATCATTCATTACAGATCATGTGCAGTAAAAACATTTGTCTCTTGGTTTGTTTCTTTTTCTCTTTTCCTGGGAGACTGCAGTCTTGTAGTTAACTCTTCAGGAGATAAAAACCTCAGAAATACAGAAAGAATTAAAAATAAAGCATATAAAGACAATTTATGTTAATTCTGACGGAATTTTAATTTAAAAAAAAGTTGCTACTTGATTACTTTTCATTTCTAAAACTTGGACTACTGGGACTAATCAGATCCAATTTATTTCTCTCCAACTAAAAGTGGTTGCTTGACAAGAACAATGGATCAAGAGCTCGTTAACCTCTAAATTACAGCTCCATGACATTTTTGGAATGGTGATACATTCCCTCCTCTATGGATGGAAAAAAGGGAGCTGTGAATCTTCTGTCAAAATATGGCAAACAGGTTTTGTTTTCCATCCAGATGTGTATGCACACACACACACAACACACACACACCCACACACACTTCTCATGCTGACTTTTCTAAAGACCTTTCTTCCCATTTTATAGAATCCCAGAATATTTGGGTGGGAAGGGACCTTAAAGCTCATCCCATCCCACCCCCTGCCACGGGCAGGGACACCTCCCACTGTCCCAGGGAGCTCCAAGCCCTGTCCAACCTGGCTTGGACATTCCAGAGATGGGATTGTTCCACTTTAACTCCTACTGTGCTCTTTTTGTGACTTTATGAACCCAGTAAAATCCAAGAGCAGCAATTTAAAACCTGAAGGGAGCAGATTCAGCTCCTCTAGAACAGATGAATTGGTAGTTCCCTGAATGATTATTTGGGAACACATCAGTGCTTACAGGTTTTGTGTGAACCTGGTGCTGAACCTGTTGGCTTTTGCTTTCCTTTGATCCCAGAGGTCCTTGCAGGCAGCTGGAGCCACAATCCAGATTTCCATCTGTCATGTACATCAGGAGCTGAGTCAGGGCCAGCTGGTCACTGTAGCAAAGGTCAAGGTCTGTTGCCCACACCTAATCAAAACAAAGAGGGGCATTCAAATAAATTAAAAAGAACAAGAAGAGTAAAATTCAACAATTGTGAAGGAACATCTCTGCCCTTTTTTGTCCTGTGTGTTGGCATTCCTGCTTTTGGCTTCCTGGTGCTGGAGCGGGGTTGGCAGTGATGAAGATGTGAGGAAGGAATTCCTGGCTGTGAGGGTGGGGAGGCCCTGGCACAAGTGCCCAGAGCAGCTGGCTCTGGATCCCTGGAAATGTCCAAGGCCAGGCTGGACAGGGCTGGGAGCAGCCTGGGATGGTGGGAGGTGTCCCTGCCATGGCAGGGGTGCCACTGGATGGGCTTTGAGGTCCCTTCCCACCCAAACCATTCTGGGATTCTGGGATTCCACAAACCACTTCCAGGCAGGAACAACCAGAACTCTTCTGTAACTTCAGAAAGAATCTCTCAGGGAGGATTCATGAGGCTGAGGAAAGCACTGTGGATTGCTTCTGCAAGTCTCCTCCACCCCAATAACCACAGCTTGGTTTTCCCAGGAGTTTTTCCCCGCTTAAAAAAAAATCCCTGTGCCTACCCTGCCCGTGAGCAATGTTCCCACACCCCAAGCTCTGCCCTGCAGAGGACCCCTTAAAACAAATCTCCCAGTGAACAACTTGCCTCAGCCCTGGAATGGTAAATGGACTCATTATAAGGATATTAAGGGGTCAGGCAGCCAAGGCCTCTTGGAAAAGTGGAGTCAATTTCAGAATCATATGCACAGAGTAATGCCCTTTGGATAATGGGGAATAAATCACCCCAGTAACAGTTGTTAATATCTAACTGCCAAGTATCTGTTGCTGTATTAAATATCCTATTTGTCAACTTAAATATTTCCTGCTGCACGGTCTAAAATGCAAATTGGATGCTAATGGCTGGCTTTACTTAGTAATAGGGGAATGTTCCCCAATTATAATACTTAATTTTCTTCAATAATTTATTGTTTATCATCACTTCTGTAAGACCCGAAAAACTTTGCTGTCCATTTCTCCTTTTCCAGTGTGTGCTAACCTTTTCAATGAGCCAAATAATAATTATAAACTATTCGTATTGTGGGAGTGTTCCATTAATTTTGATAAATATTATCAACAAATCTGTGTCAGTATGTCCTAGATCTTGTCTGAGCTGGGTTTTACACTCTCAATTAAAACTTTGCCCTCAGAAAGAAGTGGCAGAACTGCATGAGGAAACCAGGGCCTGAAAATCTTGGATATCTGAGGGCTGTTCACTGGCTCCAAGTGAAGGCTTTGCTCTTAATCCAGACCCTGATATTACACCTGACCTCAAAATCCACACCTGAAGCTTTGCTGGGCACAAACAGAGCTGCAGGAGGCAAGCTGGACTGAAGGGGCATAATTAAAAAGGTTAAGCAAAAACATCCCTGTGACTGAAGTGAGTCCCAGGGCAAAATGCAGGGAACAAGCTGAGGATTTACCAGCAGATAAAACATTTAAAAAGCAGCCTGGCAAAGCTAAGCAGCCATCAGCAGTGGATAAATTCATTCCACCCTCCCAGGGATTCACACAGAGTTACTCCCCAAATCCCACCTGGCCCGTGCCTACAATCAAAACACGTGCAAGTGACATTGTTTTAGTGTCAGATGTAGAGAAAAACCCATTAATTACTTGTGTGATCCATTTCACATCACCTAAACAAAGCCCCAGCACGCCAGCCTGGCTCCAGTGCCTCCTGGCAGGTGCCCAGGAGCTGCTCTGGGAAGGACAGGAGCTCTCCTGGATCCCCTGCTCCAGGGAATGGCTCCAACTTGCCCAAGGAAGGGGCTGGGGGAGCAGGGAAGAACAGAAAAAGCTTCTAGCAGAGCAAATTTTATGCTGGAAATCATGAGATTGACCAAATACTGGTTTAAGGAGTTTCTCTTTGCTTCCAGAGAGGATTAAATAGTTTTTGGATGTGGTTTCATCTCCTCAGCCCAATTTCTGCTGCTACCTACAAAATGGAGAGTTTGGATCTACAGGGGAGATGAAGGAAGGTGCCCATTCCCTCCCCTGCTGTAACAAAAGAGAGCTCCAAAACCTCCTTAAGCTTCCTGCTCTCCTTAGGTAAAGCCATGGTAATATTTTGCATTTTCCAATAAAAGGTGTGAAGAGGAGGAACAGGAGGAAGGCAAACATGGCTGGAAGCCACCTGTCCACCTCCTTTCATCCCTGAGCCCGGGGCTGAACCACCCCTGTTGGAACAGAGAGCAGCCAAATGGTCCCTCCTTGGTGCCAGCTGGGATCACCCCCAAGGATTGTTTTCCTGGCTCAGGGCTCTCTGAGAACACTTTGATTGTGGCCATGTCCCCTCCTGCCCTGGATGTGTCCCAGAACATCCCTAACGTGGGGGAGAAAGGAAGAAGGATCAGATGGCACAAGATTTTCCAGCTTTATCCTAGCAGGGGATTCCCTTTTGCCATGGAAACATAAAAATGTCCTTTAAATCCCCTTTGTGCTGCTACAGAAATGGGAGAACACAGGGCCTGGATGAGGGGTCTGAGCAGATAAATCATTTCCTCCAGGAAATCAGGAGCTCTTTGGAGATGACCTGTGCAAAGGTAAAGTTTAAGTACGGAATGATAAAATTCTAAAGTTTAACACACATCTATTGTTGAGCCCATCCCCATTTTCTGAGCATATACAATAAGGGCACAGATGTAATTGTATACATTTATGATTGGGGGTGTCAAATCCTGACAGGACTGCATGAAAAATTAGCAGAACACAAGGAGTTTTCATCTGAAATGTGGGGATTTTCAGAATTTGTGTTCATAAATTAAACTGGAACAGAACAGCCTAGAACTGATATTTGATTTTTCAAAGGTAGGAGGTAGAGGCAATAATTAAGATTTTAGATAGATTTAAGACTGGTTTTAGGTCAAGCTAAGCAGAGAACAGATTAGGACTCTCCAGAATCCCACCAATGGACAAAAAAGGAGTTAGAAATACATCCTGCAAGACTTGCTGGCTGTTTATCCAAGGAAATATTTGCTTCCAGGGGATTCTCCTCTGGCACACACAGCTTCATGGTGAAGACATCTCCAGTGAATAAAGTCACAATTATGCTGGAATTCTTTACAGCTTCCATAAAAACGCTTCAGCTTTAGAATGTAAACTTAAGAAGGGAAGGAAACATAAATTCTTAAAGAGTTACTAAATTACAGCTCGGCTCTGTCCCCTTTAACTGTTTTATCTGCAGCTGGTATCGAGGGCTGCCTTATTGTAAAGGGCACCCGTGCTATTTTTAAAGAAGTGCTTGAGTGATAGTGTAAAAATGTCAATTAGTAAAATATTAATGCAACTGGGGCGTTGGAAAGAGAGTGGCTTCTATGATTTTTCAAATCTGCACGGGCATTGATTCGGGCGGTGCTGGCAGGCTCTCATCCGGCTGCCATCTCGTGGCAGCTGCTGGGATGGGCTGGGGCTCACCCAAAATCTTCAATTTTAGGGCTCTGCAACTCCTCTGTCCTGCTGGATATAGGGTTGGGAGATGGCTGATGGCAACACCGTGGCTCTTGTTGGAAAATAGGACATTAAAATGTGTTATGTTCTGTGTGGAGAGACCTTGGGATGCTGTGGGAATTGTCCAAGCCCAGCAGTTTCTCCAATATTCCCTCACCACTGCTGGGAAAGGCTGGGGCTGTGCAAAAGCCATCAGACCCATGCAAAAGGTGGCTTAGGAGCCTGCTTCTTCAAATTATAATTTAAGGAAGTTGATGTTTAAATATTCCCACTCAATCCAGTGGATTTATCTGGGTGCAGCTCCCAGCTGGGATCTGACAGCCAACAGTGGGCAGGATTTCACTCTGAAGGGCCAAAGCTTTGCTTGGAATGATCTTTGTGGAAAATGAAGTGAGAATCAGAAGTGATTCCCTCCAAATGATGCTTCTCCACCTCTCTCCCCAGACACTGAAAACAGCATCTCCATCTCCCTTCCCCTCAGGATCAAGGCACAGGTGTAACTGAGATGGAAAGAGATTTCTGAGGCAAACAGGGAATTTTGTGGAGTCTCAGCTTTCCCTGACCCTTGGATCTTGTGGCAGCCAAGGCTCTGTCTTCCCACTGAGTTGTGTGACAACACACATTGTTCCTTACCCATCCTTTTCTCCTAGTGCTCCAGAGATCAATATTTTCCTGAAAAACACACTTGGAAAGAATTCCTGAGTATCCTGTACTTCCAGGAAATTCATCTGAGCCTCCAACCTACTGCATTCAAGTGGACACTTGTGAAATGAGTGAGCAAATGTTCCAAGGGTCTGACAGGATTTCTTGTTTGCCAAAAAAACACAGTGCTTTCAGGAACACAAGCCTTTGTGTGATCTCTCTCTCTCCCAAGACAGATGGCCTCATTAATTGCCTCCACATCCAGTTAAATTTAAAATACCTGTGCTTAAATAATGTTAAAGGTGTGGTACATGCTGATAAACACAGGAAATGTTAAGGTAAAAATCAGCTGGGAACAAGGGAAGAAAACCAAGATGGAACAGACAGGAATTCTAAGACACATGAATCAATAAATGATTTAATGTGCCCTTGTTTGTGCCAGGAAATGTCACAACCTTAATAATCCAGGAAGCATTCCTGCATTTCAGTGACCTCCTGGCTTGAGTGCAGCAATTGGCAAAACTCCCACGGACTTCCATGGGTGAGAATGTCATCTCTTAATATTTTTAAAGCAACTTTCCATGGAACTTGTCCAATATGGCTTAGCCAGAGTTCTGATTACAATGCCTGTGTACATCCATTTTGGGAGTCAAATGTAACTGGGATCTGAATTCCAGAGCTCACAAACCACTGTGAGGGGGAGGCCCTGGCACAGAGAAGCTGTGGCTGCCCCTGGATCCCTGAAAGTGTCCAAGGCCAAGCTGGGGGGAGTTTGGAGAAACCTGGGATAGTGGAAGGGGTTGGAATAAGATTATTTTTAAGGTTCCTTCCTACCCAAACCATTCCATGATTATTCTGATTCTCTGGTTCACCACAGCCACCTTACAGTGCTGTCAGTTACCAAAACCCTGCAAGTTCCTCAGTTCCCCACAGCCTTAAAATCCAGGGATGTTCCCTTTTACAGCCAAAACCACATCCTAAACACTGAGGTCTTCAGTGAAGATTCCAGAAGAAAACAATGCCAGGAGAGTGAAAAACAAGGAGATGCATCAGGTTTGCATTTGATGCTGTTAGAACACCCACGTGCTTTCCTCAGCTCACATGCCCCAGAGTTTGGAAATTTGTTCCAAAGGGCAAAGCTTTCTCCTGATATTTTTTGGAAAGGAAAATTGGATATTTTTTTCTGCAGGAAAGTTGGAATTTCTCAGGCTCAGAGAGACAGGGTGAGGTAACAAACCTGCTCCACTCACCTGCTGCTCCCTCGTTTGAGGATGGGTGAAAGCCACAAAGTCCACGGAGAAGTAGCCAAGCACTCCCTTGGATTTACAGGCCTCCCCAATCTTCAAGCAGAGAGCTTTGAGAACCTCTGGATCCACAGAACGCTGTGGGATGGTGGTGCCTGAAGACCTGAGGGGCCCCTCAGCGTGGAGCTGATCTCCAGATGACAGCAGTGTCACCTCTCCTGTTGGCTCTATCAGCAGATCCACCGTCAGGTTGGTGAGGCTGGCCGAGAATGGGAAGGCTTCGATCACTCCACCTGGAATCAGAATCACCTTGGAATCAAATCCACAAATGCTGCCCCTCAGAGTGCACAGGATGGAGCCACCAGCTCCAGGGGGAACTGGAGAAACAGCAAATAAATCAGTGGAAGGGGAGCAGCAGAGCCAGAATCGTGGATCTCTTGGAGGAGAAAGGAGTTTAATTTGTGGCTGTTCAGTGCCACTTCCAAAGTGGATAAATCCCAGAGCTGACTGGAGAAACAGGCCCCGGGGTGGCAGGAGTGAACCCAGCTCAACACCAGGCCCAGAACAGCTGGGAAATGGAATCCTGGGATTTGGGGGATGGTAACTCCTGCTGGGAGCACACCTTGGAGACCCCCATCCATGTAATGGTCTTAAAGAAGAGTCTGCCTGTGGCATTCACCCACAAGAGGAATTTGGCATAGAAATAACAACTTCCAGCATGGTTTTCCATAGGAAAATCACCAGAAAAACCACTTGGCATCCTGAATTTGCCTTTTTATTGCATATAATGCCATGACCCAATTTGTTGGGATAAACTACTATGTAATAGAATTGGAACTAGATGTGTTAAGTGGCATTATTTAAAAAGAAATATACCTTCAAGGCTTTGATTCATGCTTGTCTCTTCCATAAAGAAATCCCTAAAGAAGTATCTATATATTAAATATTCTCACATTTATCTCACGTGCTGGAATTCCCCAAAACCTCTCTCCAGATGTGACAGCCTTTGGTGCAGCACCCAAGGATTAAGGAGTTGGTGCTTATGGATTCAAAATCCAGGACTGATGTGGATTAAAAGCTTGGATAGGACAAATGAATGATAGAACAGTGGCCTATAATTCATTGGTAAATGAACATTTGAAGCATAATGGAGAAATAAAAGGAGATAAATATTTAAATGGGCCCAAGACTAACAAGAATATGGCAGACAATATGGCATAATTACTCCTTCTAACACTTCCCAGCGACTTTGCAGTCTTATTTACCTTGAGTAAGAAATGTTTGGAGGAATTTTTCCCATGTAGGGAATCGTTTCTCATTGACTGGCTGTACGTGCTGTGCTAAAAGGCCCGGCAGCTCCTGGGAGATCTTCACCAAAGCTAGCTCCTGCAGAAACAAATTAAATAGAACCACAAGCAATTTTACTACAGAAATGAAAACTGCTTGTGGGGTGATTAAAAACCAGGCCTCCAACAGGCAAAAAAAAAAAAAAAAATGTGGTTACTGTTTACCCACAGTCAGGAAGCCTTTTTTTAATTTTTCTGCTTGGTCTTCTTCCCTCCTCCTGCAAACTGTCCTTTTCTGAAAGCCAATCCCCCTCTCAGCACTGCATCTCTTGCATTATAATTTATATCAATAATTGGATCTGGCATCTGAAAATGCCTGGTACTTGGTAACTGCTTTGGGATCAATAGCAGCAGTCAATAACTTGTACATTGCTTGTATTTTGAAGCAGCATATTGAAATAGTCATATATGCCAGCAATAGTTTTACTGGTTCTATGTTTAAGCTCTTTTATTAACCCAAATACCCTTTAGTTAGAAAAAAAAAATAGGAATAATCAAGCAAAAGCATTTCTAAAGCAGGAGATATCCTTTTAAATCTGTAAAATATCTGTAACAAACTCCCAAGTGCCTGTGTCTTTGGTGGAATTTGATAAGTCACTCCACAGCTAAAGCAGCTTTTTTCCTAATTTTAAATTCTTTATTATCACACACACAGCCCAGCCCTATTAAATACAGCAAGTAACTGCTCTGCTTTTACTGCTCCCCAAAGTCCCAGAAGAACAGGAGCATATCAAGTGCAAGGACCCTGACTGGATTGCTTCAGGCTCCTTTTCTTGCTGCTTCATGAGCCTCCCCCTGCTCCCCCGGGGCTCTCTCCTCTGTTTTCCATCCCCTCTCCTCAGCACCCTGTGCTGCAGCAATGACCAACCCTCCTCTGATCCTGCCAATGTCCTCAGCCACAATCACTTCATCTCAGGCTCTGGAGGAACATCCTTATGGCTGACAGCTAAGAATAGCAAATAAAAAATTAAAGCTGTTTTTCCGGAGCAGTGAGTTTGTAGAGATGGGCTTTGTCATGGAGCACGTGATGTAAAGCAACCAAAATTGCAAATTCAAAATGACTTCACTGTGATTTGCCTACCAGAACGAGGAGGATGGAGCAATGATTAGAATCACTGGATGGTTTGGGTGGGAAGGGAATTTAAATTCCATCCAGCTCCTCCCCTGCCATGGCAGGGACACCTTCCACTGTCCCAGGCTGCTCCAAACCCCATCCAACCTTGGACATCTCCAGGGATGGGGCAACCACAGCTTCTCTGGACAATTGGGGAATCTGGGATTAGTTCTGCATGCAGGAGAGCTGGATAAACTCTGCCCCTGGCTGCAGCCACCCTGAGGCTTCAGGAAAGGGATTTTCCACCTGTGCCTCAGCTGCCCAGCCATGGAAAGAGGACAATTGCTGTCCCTGCCTCACATGGAATTGAGGGGGAAAATACCTTAAAAATATCGAGGTGCTTAGATGGTGATGCTGATATGGGATATGTGGGCTCCTATCACATAATAAGGAGAAAAGAATGTTCCTGACTTAAAAAATATCACAAGAAAAGGGGTTAAAAATTGTTTTAGTCAGTAGATCGATACACTAAGCAGCACAACCTCATGGCAAAAACAAAGGAGCACATAAAACAGGAGACCCAAGCTCAGAATTTACCCAAAAACAAAGGAGCACATAAAACAGGAGACCCAAGCTCAGAATTTACCCAAAACCAAAGGAGCACATAAAACAGAAGACCCAAGCTCAGAATTTACCCAAAAACAAAGGAGCACATAAAACAGGAGACCCAAGCTCAGAATTTACCCAACTTTACCCTGCTCATTTCCTCAGGATCTGAAGGAGGGATTTTGGTTTTGGATGGCTCATTTGACTGAAACAGCAGAGCAGTGAGCAAATATCCATTGTCCTTGTGTGGGTTTGTGTTTGTGCTGAATTATTGCTGAGCCAACAAGGCACAGGCTGAGGTGGCTCATGAAAATCACCGTGGCTTTGGAGAGAGGATGTGAGCCATGATGGATGTGCTGGGATTGCTGCCCCACAAATCAGTTCACAGCTGGCAGTGCATCCAGCAGCACCTCTGTCACTCCCATCTCAGCCCTGAGACCTGCTGACTTTGGGTATTGAGCAATTTAAACAGAAATATAAAAACAAACAAAGCAAGAGGTGTGCAGTGGCTGCCTGAAAGGTTTTGATAAATCACACGGTGGGGAAAAAAACCCCAGGAATGTCTGCTGGATGTGGAGGCATTTGGGAGTGCTGTGCCCAAGCTTTAAGTGACAATTAAAGTGGGGGACAACTTTGCAGGGCAACAATTCCAAGCTGCCTCTCCTTTCACACAGAGCTGGGGAAGAAACCTCCCTAACCTGGCTGCAAAATCAGGCAGAACTTTCAAGGGACTTTTTCTCTGCCTTTTGAAAGTTCTTCTTGCACACCTAAGGCGTGGCTGCTTTAGGATAACAAAACATGGAACCCTGGAATGGTTTGGGTTGGGAGGGAACTTAAATCCCATCCCATTCCACCTCTTCCAGGGACAGGGACACCTCCCACTATCCCACAACCTGGCCTCTGACCTTTCCAGGGATCCAGGGGCAGCCACAGCACTGGTGAGTGAGAAGGATGCCAGCAGCAAACCCGGCTGTCTGACAGAAACAAATCAGGATTTTAAACAAATAAGCAATTCAAGAAAATCTGCCACACTTCCCCTGAGCTCCAAGCACGTGGCAGTGCTTTGAACAATGCCTGGGCAATCAGGGTGTTCACCCTTTAAGGATCAGCACCTGGAATTCTGGTTGGAGCTTTTTTTGCAACTGTCAGCTCTAAAAAGGCAATAATCCTGATTATGGGGAGTTTTAGTAGGCAAATTCAAGCCCAGATCCAACATTCACTCATGAAGTCAAACCTTTTAAAAGGATCAGTGCTCAGCTGGCTAATTTCATTTAAATTGGACAGTATCTCCAGCAGAGCCTACCAATGTTTTATCTCTTGATGTGGCCCAAAACAATCCAGGACCACAGGCTCAACAGAAAC
The DNA here is from genome assembly GCA_013401135.1 of Cettia cetti. Classification (NCBI taxonomy): domain Eukaryota; kingdom Metazoa; phylum Chordata; class Aves; order Passeriformes; family Sylviidae; genus Cettia; species Cettia cetti. The sequence goes on from VZUI01044853.1 coordinate 39,048, forward strand.
AGGGAGCATTTGCTCAAATCTTGCAGCTGATGTTTCTTCGTAGCTGTAAAAATGGGCAGCCCAAATATTGTTTACATCACGTAGAAATCTTTACATCTCTCCAAATTGGTTTTGCACCTTTTTATAACAATGAAGAAGCACACACACAAAAAAATTAAATTCAGCTTTTCCCCACTAAATGAGAAATAATTTCTCACCCTTCTGCAAGATGAATTTTGAAAGGTTTTCTTAGGCAGCTGCAACAAAAAATTAGGACCAAGCGTGGCAGATGTTGAAGGCAGTGGTAGGAAATCTGCTGGAGACAGACCAGTCAGCAAAGAAAAGCCTGTTGAGAAGAGAAATAAATAAACAGAAAGAAGAAATAGAAACAGGAAGAAAGATCTGGGGAAAGAAAGAGACTGCAGAGCAGGATGCCTAAGACCCAGGGCTTTTTAGCTAAAAACCAGATGGAAAGGAAATTATTTAGACCTTGCAAGCAAATAGGGTGAAGAAAGGAACTCCAAATAAGTAAAGCTGAGTGGGCCAGAGAGGAATAAAATCAGCAGAGAGCTCCTGAGCAATACAAAGTGCCACGACTGCTGCAGTCAATGGAGCTGTGGCAATTTATGCCACTTGGATGGCACAGTGACAATTCCTACCATTTAAAAGTACATCCTTTCTCTTGTGTGCAGTGGAGCTGGGCTAACTTATTCCAATCTGGATGGGAATTGGTCCAGCCCAGCTCGTTCTGATGTTGTCAGTGACACCAGCAACCACGGAAGAAGCCAGTGACTGCTGCCCAAATGTCCAAATAACTGCCATTATTTCCTATTTTGCAAATTAAACTGATTGGGCACCTTTTTTTTTTTCCCTTAATGCAGATAGGTCCACCCTGGCCAGGAGCACAGTGTACCACAGTGAACAGAATAAATGGAGAGATCCATAAAACCAAGAATGGCTGTGGAAGCGACACACTGAGCACCCCCTATCTACTTAAAGTTTGCCACCTGATTTAAAGCCCGGGCTTTTCACTGGTAACTGCAAATTTTAAAATTAAAAAAGTGCCAATTTTGCCTTCCCCAGAGCAGGAAAAGCATGTTCTGAGCTCAGGTCCCATCATGGCAAACAGCCGTCATTACCGCCTCACACAAATGTTTTTCCTATGTAAAATTGCTTTGTAAAATATTTGCTCCATCTGCTGAAAGGAGCAAAGACAATTTTCCCTGATAGCTAATGGCCCATTTCAGCTGCCTGGCATTGAGTGGGATGCAGAACACAGAGCCCAGAATCCTGCACTTCCCTGGGCTCATCCTCGCTCGGAGCCGGACGCGGGGCTGGGATTGCTCCCACTCGAGGGGGTTTTTGTGGGGCTGAGGCACATCTGCCACGCTTCAATAAACCCCACAAACAGCCCCTTCCCAGACTCCCAGAACAAGGAGCTGAGTTCCCTTTCAAATCTCCAGCCCTTCAAGTGCTGTTCCTTTTTTCACACCACATGGGGCCACGGTTCTCCGGCCGGGCTGGCGCTGCCGCTCCGCACGCTGAGGGTTTTGGTACTGAAAGATCAAGCACTTCTTTCAATTCTAAATTCAACCAGAGACACACACACACACACACAAAAAAAAAACCAACCCACAAAACCCCCTCTGCCCTGCTCCAAACCCCCTCCCAACTGCTCCTTTCATTGTGCACTTTCCTATTTACCATCCATTGAAAAGCACATGTTTACACTGTGCCCTGAACTACTTCAACATCTGCTAACAGACCAATAAAAAATAAATAAACCAGGATTGTTTAGGAAGAGAGATCCTTCCTATTTCCTGCAAACACTCCGAAGCTGGCAGCAGCAATTTGCTGCCAGATCCCTGCTCGGAGAACAATCTATGCAGGGAAGTCAAAGATTGAATCTGTGCTGCCCAAAAATCAGCCAGAAAAAGGATCTTCAAAGTGCCGTGAACTCCTCAAAGAATTCTGCTTGTTAATTTAAGATTAGGATAATTTTATTAGTTAAGTTTGCTTTTTTAAATCTAAATAAATATTCCAAACTGTGTCTTTGGCAAGGTGCATCCTGCATGTTCAAGGTGCACCCCACATCTTCTTTCAGAGCAAAGAAAATATAATTGTCATGATCTTCAAAAATCTCTCTTCCAAACGATAATCATATATTTATTTCAAAGGCAGCATTTGTAAGTTCAGCACATTGGGATGTTGATTCTCATGGAAAATGCAATGAATATTTGAAGGTATTTTCCTGTATTTTAGAGAGATTTCTGCAAGTGCATTTTCCTGTATTTTAGTGAGATTTCTGCAAGTGCAGAAACAATTCTGATGCCCTCAGATGAAAATTATTTTCCCAAATAATTGAACTTTCTCTAATTCAACCTCTATAAATTTACTACACTTCTGTGCTTTGCTCTCCTTTCTGGTTTGTATCTCTAAAACAAAATATTCTAATGAATTCCAAAAAACGTGGTTTCAGAAAGAAAAAAACCTTATATAGAAAACCCACAGTCACTTCCCAGGAATTTTATGGAAATTGCTAGAGGAATTGTCAGACAAAACCTGCATTGTTTTTCACAAACAACACACACTTAAACTCCTTTTATTCCCAGAGTTGCCTATGTGTTACTTTTTGGATTTTAGCAAAACAAACATTTTTAAAATAATCCAAGCAGGCATTTTATTGGCTGCACCAACATTAAGGCATTTCAGATTTCTTTAGTGCTCTTGCTTTATCCTCTCCTTCCCCACTGTTATTGCTACAAACTGGCACTTAAATTCAATTGATTCAAAATATTCTGGATCCATATGGCCTCAAACCCTGGAGCTGAAGTTCTGATATTGCCTCACTGCTGTTTTCTAGCATTTGCCTCTCCTCCAGTCCCCAGATGGTGGAAGTAACATTTAAACCTCCTTTTCCTCTGCCTTGTACAATAGACCTTGGCACCATTTCAACTGTTTACTCCGGTAATTAACAGCACTGATACCACAACAATTACAACTCCTACAATCTTAGCACAATAATGCTATGAATTAGTGAGAGCTAATGGCTGGAAGGTATAGTGGTTCCAGACTGCGAGATCTGTGCATTTTTCGAATAAAATAAAAGGTAGGAACAGCACGCTGGCGGTAGACAATGATTACCTAGTAATTAGTTTACACAAAGCTTCCTATTTAATGGCAAAACGCTGTAATTAACGCGTGACAGAAAATCAAAGGGTACTTTGTAAGCATATGAAAAATTAACACTGCAGGCCTATAGCTTTATGTACTGATTAGGAGCATATTAAATCAATAGGACACACAGCCCAACAGCTTGCAGAGCCCCTGCTTGTGGTTCAGGGATGATCTCCTGGATTTCACCGAGCCCAGGGATACAATCCTGCTTTGTTTCACCTCACACTTGCTCATCACGTGCAGATAATCTTAATAAAATAAGGATTGTTTGCAGGTACAGCGAATATTTCAATTATTTGGAATAATTGCTGTGCTCACACTAAGAAACCTCCACGGCACTACTCCTTTCCAGCATGGATCTCTTCCTGAAGTCTTTGGGCTCCTTTTCTTTCCCTATTAAACATGATATCAGTTAGAAGAAATGCTGGAAATGCATTTCCTGGGGATCTGGCAGAGTTTCTGGCCCTCTTCAGGCTGGAAAAATACCACACCTGCAATTCCACGTGCACGACAGGCTCCTTAAGAACCCCCTCCGTGGGTTTTAGGTGTTACACTAAGATCAATTAATAAAAAAATCAGGAAAAAAGCAGTGTTAGGAAGCTCTGTGTTCAAAGGAGGTCAAAAAGGAGGGTGCTGGCAGTGGCAGGTTTCTGAAATTACATTTTTGATGGATTGGTTTTATCCTGATTTCTTTGCAAACACATCCTACTCTGAATTCCTGAACTCAGGAAAGAAATAAGATGTGGAAACTCCAGGTGAGCTGTAGTGCATGGAATTCATCCAAGCAGGACACAATCTGCTCCTCACTATTCCTGATTCCCAGCTAATCCCAAAATTCATCTATTACTCAGCACAGGACTTGTAAAAGCTGACCAAAAACCGGTTCATTTAAAGGAACATCCAGCATTTTGCATTCCTATTTTCCAACACCAATCAATGCAAATTCCTGCAAGCAGCATCCAAATCTTGGTTTAGGTGGTGATTCAGACCAAAAGTTGTTCAGATTTGTCACCTTTTGGAAAGCTTCTGATTTCCTCATTGTGATAAATTAGCTGAATTATAGCTTGTAAGGAAAAGAGAGACAAAATACTCTGACTCAACTGGAGGAGTAAAATTTAAATATTTTTCTAGCAGGGGCTGCCCAAGTGCATGAAATGCTTTTTTTTTTTTTTTTTTCCCTATGACAGATATTTAATGGAGAGTTTTGAGATGGTTCTGTAGCTATCACCATTTTTAAGGTCTTGCTTGTTTTTCTGTGTCTTGTTCTATCCCTGGATTTTCAGCTTTTCTTTATCCCTTTTTTTTTTTTTTTTGTCTGCAGCCTGATCTTTGTTATTTTCAGACTTGCTGCTAGATAAACTCACATCATGTTGTTGGTCCTGGTGGTTAATTAAGTCACAGGGTGATAAAAGATCATTCTAAAATTAATTTCAATAGTCATTTAATCTAGTGATTTACTACAACTCCATAGTTATACAAGAGGATGGGGTCCTGCAGTCCTGGGTTATTTATATAAAAGGGAATTGTTAAAAGAAGAAAACAGGCAATGCCAACAGGCAGCTGATGTTCTCTTTGCACTGAAAGGGAAGAGTTTGAGTCCTAAGAAAAAGTAAAATAAGACAGAGAGAGCAAATCCATTCCTTGGACACTGTCCCACCCTCCAACAAGTCAGAGTCCCTCAAAGACAGAGATTATCAGCAATAAAGAGAATTTTCCACTAATTTAGAGTCTCCCAGCAAGGGTCCATAAATGTTTGGGTGAGATTTTCCAGAATCTGAGCTGCTGACTTAGAGCAAGAGTGAGATGTCCAGCTACACCATATATTAATAAGGATTATGGATATCTTTATCTAGGTATTCCAAACAATTATTCACTTATTTTTACAGCAGCAAAACCACTTTTTGTGTATGCATGGACTGACTGAAGCTTGAATTAGTACAGAAAACCTGCAGATGTTAACATTTAATTTATTTATTCCCTGCAATCATCATTCACCCTACATGATACAATTAATTTGATAAGGAGACTCAGTATTTATTCTTTTTTTTTTTTTTTGTGCACAACTAAGGCCAGACCCTGATGTTCTTTTCCACACTGGAAGATGTCTCCTCAAACAACCCCACAAGTGTCAAGTTTAGAGCAGCTCTCTGAACATTGAGCCATTAGATTTTCTGGGCCTCAGAATGAAATTTCTCTGCTGCCAGACTTGAGCAGTGCACAGGAAACTCATGGACTTTGAGGAATTTTGCAGTTTATGAACTCAACCCTTCCTGCAGTTGCAAATTAATTGTTCAGATAACTCAGAGGCTGCATTAAGTTAACAAGGTGAAATCCATCCATAATCCTGTCATGCACTTGGGTCTCCCCCAATGTTGTATTTGCAATGAGGAATCGAAAATCAGCCTCATTTTTAGCTGGAATAGATTTTTACACAGTTCAAACTCACCAAGTCCATTATTTTTAATCTGTTGCCTACTCCACGCCACTGAGGAAAATCTGGGTGGCGTGTCTTGAACCGCTATGCAAATGATGCTATTTGTAAGTATTACCATAATTTAGTGCTTACAGTCATGTTCTCATTTCTAATAATTCCATTCCAGAATGGAGAGGCTTTTCACTGTGCTCCTAGCCTGCAGGATAGTCTTTCATCAAGAAGCTGAATTTTTTAATAACCTGCCAGCATCCGTTTGTGTGTGGCAGCCGCCGCCGTGACACGACGTCTTCATTATCAAAGGAACCAGGTCCCCACACCGCACCGGGACATTAAAGCACAAACTCCTGCTTTGATGTTTAAATGTGGATCATTACAATGGTGTTCCCTGACAAAGGAGCCTTTTAATCCTCTGCTCTCCGCGCTGAGGCTCGGGGAGGCTGCGATTCCTCATTTCAAAAGAGGGGAAACGCGGGAGGCAGGGAAATCTGAGCAAACCTTCGAGGTGTTCAGAACAGCAGCAAGTTCCACACGATGGAACCACAGAAAGGTTTGGATTGGGAAGGGTTTTCAGGATCATCCCACCCCCAGCCATGGGCAGGGACACCTTCCACTACCCCAGGCTGCTCCAAGTCCTGTCCAGCCTGGCCTTGGACACTTGCAGGGATAAAGGATCCCAGAGCTTCTCTGGCCAACGCTCTGCCAAAGCCCACTTCAGTATTGGCCTGGATTTGTCTGCTGGCTCTGGGAAATGAGATCAAAATCATTATTCCCTGTGTGTTTCCCAACTTCCAACATGTGATTATGTTTAAGGATTTCTCACTGGTTGTATCCAAGCTCCAGGTAAAAGGAGTAAAAAGGGAAATCAAAGGAAGTCAGGGCTCACTGTGTCCTTCATGGAGAAGCACTTAGGAAAAGAATTTAAAAGGCACAGAAACAGGGAATGCCACTGATATGAGGGATTTAGACCAGCAAAGATCTGGAGCTGGTGACTCCTGATTCTGTCCTGACTCAGGTGCTGGGAGCAGGACCTGGATACTTCCTGAGCTTTGTGTCCCACTGGGATGGATTTTCAGGGCTCTGCTTCATCCTGCCTGAATTGCAGATCAGAGAAATGATCCCTTCAGCTTTGTATCAGGAGCTCTGTTTTATAAGGTGGAATTATTTTGTATCTGTCAAACGCAGCCCAATTTGAAATTTTAGTATACAATATAATTCAATCAACCCCAAATTTCAACCCCCTTTTGATTGAATTAAAAAAAAAAAAAAATCAGAGGAGCTATAATGAGTAGTTTATGTAAATTAAACCATTTTTCTGGATACATTCCTTCTGGCTTTAAAACCATTACATTAGGAATGAATTTGGCAAGATATACAGAAATATCAAATGCTTATTGAAATTAACGCATTTAAATACCAATGAATATTTAAACTACAAATAGTTCTTGGAATACCAGAATAATGAAGTGTGGCTTCATGTGGATTTTCCTGCAGTTAAAACGTATCACACCTTCCAGCCTCTCAATCCCAGGGATTCTCAGCCTGAGTTCATGCTCTAATGTTTCCCCTAGATTTTTATAGATGGCTCTCCTTACCTAAACACCCCTGGAAATGAAACTTGGAGGGGTTTAATGACCACCAAGACCTCCAAGTGCTGTCTCATACAGGTTTAAAAGTTATTAGTGAGGCAAAACATCCAGGAAAAATAATCCATAGCAAACCAGCTGAAAAGCAATCAGTTTGTATGATTTCAAATTAGTGATGTTCAGCTATTTGAATCCCCATCACAATTCATCTTTGTTTCAATAATTCCAAATTTCTGTGTACAGATTAGGCTGTGCTGCCTATGAACTTTCCTTTATATATCTTCACATTAGCTAAAAAAAAAGTATAAAATTTAAACCAAAAAATGCATAAAACCTTACCATTATTGCATAGGAAGTGTTAGGACACAACTCATTCCACAGTTGGCCGCCAGTCATTCCTTTGCATTTTGGAATATTTCCCTGTTGTATTTGAGTTCCTGCTGCCTATTGCTTTGTGAAGCTGGGCTGGGATATCAACATTTCCCTTCAAAAGGCTCAGGGAAAAGATTTCCAGCAAGGGGAACGCAGAAGAGCCAAGACAACGAAGAAGATGAGATTTTGTTACTCACACGAGCCTGGCTCTCACTCCACACCTCAGGGCCGTGTCCCTGCCGCTCCCTCTGGATCCAGGGGTAGCATTCCAGGTGGGAAATGACATCACAGAAGGCAGTGCCATCTCCTCCACGCTCATCATCCACCTTGAAGAGCCAGCGCTGCACTTCCAGATTGTCCAGGATGAGCTGGCTGAGAGCTCGGAGCAGCTGCAGGACAGGGACACAAAATCCTTTGCACTGGGACAGCACCAAAATGCTCCTCAGAATTCCAGCTCCCAAAGATTTGGGATTTATTTCTAAATATACGTTTACTTTTCTAAATATGGTTTCATTTTTCTCAGAGGTGTTGTTACAGCTGTTTGGGTGTGGATTGAAAGCAACCTTTGAAGACTCCAATGCCTTCATCCCTGTTTTCAGCAGAGAGGAATTTGTCTGCCCAGGTGTTGTTTTTTTTTTATTATTATTTTTTTTTTTTGTTTGTCTGATGTTTTGGATCACCACAACTGCTCCATAAACGTTTGTGACAGGGAACAACACGGGATGGACGAGGCTATTTGCAAAAATGTGCCAGGGTAACACCAGCCAAAACAGCTGGGAAATTTTCCTACTGGAGAGTGCATTCCATGGTTATAAATGCACGGAGGAGGTACCAGGCAGGCTTTATAAAAATGCTAATTATTTATTTGTGTATGTACACAGATTTAAATGGCTTTCAAATGCCTTTTGCCCAGCTGGTGCAGGATGCAATTAGCTTCTTAGAAACTGCAAATGACTTTGAACCTGGTGAAAGTATTCTCAGATCTTGTTGCATTGGCTGGAGTCTTCTGCATTTTACAGAGTAATTTGAGGGATTTTTGTTTCTTTTTTTTTTTTTAAAGATTGACCTAAAATACAATTACATGTGTTCCATTTGTGGCTTTTGAGAATCACATAAATGTGTTTTTCTTGAGGGCTCCCCCTACAGTAATGAAAAGGATCAATAATCCTGTAAGGACTGTACCAATCACAAAGAATTATGTGCTATCTTTAAGTGAAAATTGAATTGTGCTTTACCATGGTGTCATCTCACTTTGATTATTTAACCTAAAATGTCAATATTTCATACAAGCAAACAACAGAAGGAGAAATTCCATAACCCTGTAGGATGAACCAGAAGTATTGTTAAATAATTTATGTGAATCAAATAAATCAAACAGCTGTTTTGCAGGTCATTGATCATATATTTATTTCATCTGCTGGAGAAGTTGCAATGGATTTGTGTAGCTTAGATTGTTCAGGGCTAAAGGTGATTAATAAAAAACCAAAGCAATGTGAAAAGCCTCTTGAAGAAGCAGGAGCACCTACAAAAAACCTTAGCAATGATTATTTTCCTGGATGAGAAGTAACACCACCATAAAAATGTTGGATTTTTTTTAAATAAATACTTAGACATATCATTGCAAATTGCAAAATCAGCTTAGAGAGCAAAATACTGAGGAACTGGCTGCCAAACAAACATGTACAATGCAAGTACAGAAACCTCTCGTGCCTTGTGATTTTAGTTTGTTATTTTCCTACTGGTGATGGCAACAAGAGATAAATGCAGCAATGCCAGGCTGGGTACAAAGTAAAACTGCAAAGATGCTCAAGGAACCTCAGCTGGAACAGGATGATTGAGAAGATTTCTTCCCCTCAGAACAAGGATTTTTGGAAAATGTGCATCTTCAGTCCCTGGGAAAATGGATTTATTTCATGACTTCACCCATGGGGCAGCAGCACAAACTGACTCAAATATTTGACCAAACACTTTTATATCCTCAAGCCCATGAAGAACCCCAGAGTAGTTGTGTTCCTTCCTGCCTTGGGCACAAACTGCATTTAACTGAGCCAAAAAAGGACCCAATTTCACCCAAGACTTGATCAAACCCATGAGGGTTTGGGAGTTACTACTGGAAAAATAGTTGGGAGTTACTATTGGAATAATAACCCAGCATCCAGAGGAAAAAAACCTGCTATGATTGTCAAAGTTCAGTCAAAAAAGAAAAAAAAAATAGCAAAACCAGCAGCATGGCTTCAAGCAAAGCCCCTAAATGTGCCACAAAATTTGATAAAACTCAAATTCCAGCCAAGACACTGTAGGTTTAATATTTAGAATATAAAACTATCATTCACTGTGAAAAGTCTCCACTGCACTGCAGCATCTTCAGAAACACTGAACGCACTGTACAAAAATTAGAACATGTTTTAGCACATGGATTTAAACCTGACTTGACAGGTTTGGACTTAATATTTCTCTGTTATTAATTATTATTCTGGAACGATCACTTTTGTATCATTGGAGCTAATATTTACATATTATTTGGATCTGTTTAATACTTGATATTTACAGTATAAAATTATTATTCATTGATGAGGGTCTCCTCAATGGAGTGACACAAACCCTCATGCCAGCAGCTCACCTGCTCCCTGCTGTGGATATCCCACTCTCCAGGAGGGGTTGGCACTCCAGCACTGGCAAAGATTCTCTTGCTGCCTGACTTGGTGCTGTAGAGCTGAGCCACTGCTGGCTCTGAGCCCAAAAGTGGCACCTGAAGCTCGTCAGCCACAGCCAAATCATCCAGGTGAGGAACTCCACCCACCAGGTAGGCATCCCTGCCCTGCAGCAGCACCTGCAGCCTCTGCAGTGTCCTGGGGCTGTACTTCAGCACAGTGGCCAGGCACATGTGATGCTCCTGTAAAAAGAAAACATTTATTCTTATGAAAAATGAGGGTTTTTTTCTCCTCTCCCTAATTCCTAACGTTGCCCACAATAAATACATTATTAATAGCAGGCTGGGTTATGACCTATCCTGTAGCTTAGCAGTTTAAATTGATAAAAGCTGTTGGGGTGAGGCTCCATAATCGTGCACATCTTTAGTGGGCTGGAAATGGCCTCATTGGGAATAGAACTAATTACTACACATCTGTATTTATTTGATCCATGTGGAATTATCCTTCTGTCAGAAGGCAGAGAGGCTGGTGGCCTTTGGATAATAGTGATTCATCTCAGCAACACTCCTGGCATGGTTTAACTCCAGAGCCCCTAAAAATCAATAAAAAAAAAAAAAAAACACAACACAGGATCCCCCCCTCCCTATAGCAGGGGATGTATTTCACATACAGTTCAGTGGTATTTGAAATGGTTCTCTGAGAATAAAACACTTTGATTTACAAAAGCTTGCAGTGCTTACAGTAAATTACTGGGGATGCACATTTCCATTCCACAAGGGCTTTGATAGCTGATCTAAAGGACCACTTAAGGAGGGGGGAGCAGTTTTGTAACAATTTTTTGCTTAAAATACAAGAGTTCCAACTTTTTGGAAGGAATTTCTCATTTCTTCCCAAAATCAAAAGATCTATTGCTGAACAAGCAGCTCATAACATACCCTTTAAGCTCTGAATTTAAATTAAGACTATCACTCATGGCAGGTGAAACCTCAAAAATGTTTTAAACAACATATCCCATGCATGGCCTGCATATATTCCAATTACTTTCCCAAAAATATACTGAGGATGAGACAGGGATGGAGAAATGGCACAAGAGAAATCCACAAGAGAAATTTTCATGAACAAATCATAATCCCAACAAGAAGAAAATCATTTTCCTATTGAGATTTCATCTCATTTAGACCTCTGGAAAGTATCCCTATATTTTCAGGATAATGTAAATCCTGGATTTGCCAGGAATTTCCAGCATTGAGGAACACAGAATATTCTCCTTCCAAGTCCTGGATGTTCATTGCCAGGGACTGAAGTAGAAATCCTGATTTCAGGATTGGATAGGGAGGATGATGCTGGAAAACAACACAAGGAATTCCCTTCTCTCAGTCCCTTGGTGCTTCTTCACACCAAACACAGCTCCAGAAAGTGCCCAAATCTCTCTGTAAAGGAGCTGGACACGCTGCAAGCACAGCAGGGATGGGGCACTCCCCAAAGTTCTAGCAGAAAAAAAGAGAATTACAAAAGTTTTAAGGGTGAAAAAAACAACAAACAGTTTTAAAGCCTTTAAACATTGAAAGTTCTGGTGCATGGATTCCCTTGACCTGAGCAGTTCCAGAGTCCTGGATGCAGGGAACAGCATCAATTCCCAGCCTGGGGCCAGGGGGGTGTTGTAGGGAGGAGATTTGCTTTGTGGCCCTCACTAATGGATTTTACAGTTAATTAAGGAGGTCAGGCTGTAAAAGCTGCTTCATTCCTGCATCTTGAGAGCGTTGAGCTGCCAGGATATATGGAAGTGTGAGGGAGAGCAGGGAAAAGCAGAACTGAGGGATTCCAGCAGGAATGTGGGACTAACCAAAGTTCTTGGTTCTCAAACCTGTTGATTTTTGTTTTCAGCTTCCCAAGATCCCAGATGTGACCTTGGCATCGGGATCAGCAGGAGAGCAAAGCTGCCTCCATTGGGACACACCTCAAGGGGAGGATCAGGGCCAGCTCTGCCTTTTCCACACATTTTCCTCACATGCAGTTCCACCAAAATAGCTGGGAAAACGTGCAAGGCTGATCTGTGCTTCTGGAATTGCTAAAAGGAGCTCTCTAAAGTGGCCTTCAAGCCACACTACCATTGATTGGGAATAAATTTTGATCCATTAGGTGCAATAAAAGCTCTTTATTCAATAACCCAGGAGAAAGATCCTTTAAAAAACCTATAAAGCTCAAACCCTTACACAGCCCAAATTGTCACTGAAGCCAAGGGATGACCAGGAGCAGTTCTAAGCAGATTTCCTCTCCACAGAGAGGATATATTTATTAAAAATATTTATTATTATATGGTAAAGAACAGATGGTTAATGAAAACAAGGCAGATTTTGCACATTTACAGGTGCATGGCACTGAAGAGCCATGGGTTACCTCAAGCTGGTTCACCTAAAATCTGGTGTTGCCCATTCTCCTGACAGATTTTGGCATTAATTAAGAGCTGGGAGTTACTGCTGGAAAAATAACCCAGCATCCAGAGGAAAAAAAACCTGATTGTCAAGTTCAGTTTAAAAAAGAAAAAAAAAAAAAATAGCAAAACCAGCAGCATGGCTTCAAGCAAAGCCCCTAAATGTGCCACAAAGTTTGATAAAACTCAAATCCCAGCCAAGACAATGTGGGTTTAATATTTAGAATATAAAACTATTATTCACTGTGAAAAGTCTCCACTGCACTGCAGCATTTTCAGAAACACTGAACACACTGTACAATAATCAGAACAAGTTTTAGCACATGGATTTAGACCTGACTTGACAGGTTTGGACCTCATATTTCTCTATTATTAATTATTATTCTGGAACGATCATTTTGTATCATTGGAGGTAATGTTTACGTATTATTTGGATCTGTTTGAAACTCATATTTCTGTATTATTACCTAATTTTGTTTAAGCCTTGCTCTTCAAGGAGCTCTGCACTGGATTTAGTTGCAAGAACCACTGCAAACATAGGAATGATTGAATGCTGGGCTAGCCAGAGATAAAGTTTGAGTAATAAGAATGGTTTATTGCTATGATTTGCTTAGAGATATAAATCTATCAAGTTCCCAGTCCCAAGCACAGAGTCAGAAGGGACAAGAGCCTACAAATAGCCAATCTAGGACTATCTCAAGCAAGTCTATAAAGCTAAACCAGGATATTTATTTCCAATGCTCTAACTAGTAGTCTAATCAGTAAAGCCCTTAAACTTGCAATAATATTTCACTGGTGTGTACCAGAGCGTTGCAAGTTATAAAATTTCCAATTTAATTTTACTGCATCCCTCAAGCTGTAGTAATTAGAAGACAAACTCACAGGGAAGCTGTTTATAGCTTCAGGGGTGAGAATTTTGAACCTGTCCTGCAGGTCAGCCATGTCCTCAGGGTTCCCAGATCTAACAGCTGCCTGCAGACCCAGGAGTTTATGGTAATACTGCAGTAACTCCTCACTCAGAGCAAGGGGGCAGATGTAGATGACGTCCACGTTGGCATCTGAAACAAAGGGGCACAGTGTTCGCTGCTGGGAGAAAGGTACAGCACTCCCCACCCTCTGCTCACACACAGCTTCCCTAAAAAAAGCACTGGAAAGAAAGAAAAATGAGGTTTAATTCCCTAATCTTGGTGCTGTTTGCTGTGCTTCAGCATTTCTCTGAAGGCAGGTCAGGCACCCAAAGGAAGAGCTGCTTCCTGGGATTCGATCTGCAGAACAGATTGGGGGCAGGATTCGGGAAGTGGTGCAGGGGGATTTGTGAACCTGACTCCCAGAAACATCAGTGGGAAGTGAACTGCTTGAAAAACATATCCCATCAGAGCCAGGAAATGATAAAACTGAGCCATTCAGTGGAGAAAGCTGAGGAAATTGCAATTTTCTACGCTGCCTGGATTTTCCATGGGCTGTTCCTACTCCTGTGCTGTCCACACAAAAGCTCAGGGTGGGGGAGCATTAATAACCATTGCTGGCCATGGGAGTGTGCAGGGCAGCCACTCCAGGGTGCAAATATGCTCTTCCCCATGCAAAAACAGCTTGGGCTGAAGGGCTGTGTCCACACAGAAGAAAAATCTGTAATATAGGCAGTTTTGGGAAAATTTTAACCACTCTGTTCTGCTAAAATATTGATCTTAATAGATGAGCTAATGAATTAATGGCCCTTGAAGGGTTAATAGGCAAAAAGCACCCCAAGATTTTGATCCAAATCAGTGGGAAGCCTTTCATTGTTTTATTGTGCTAGTCCATGGAATGACTGCAGCAAAGCAAGGATTGGAAAAGGAAACCCTGAGCCAAATGTAAGGTATAAGAGATCCCATTGCTTGACTTTGTTCTGCCAGAGCTGCAAGGGAAATAATCCACATTAAAAATGTGAGGCCAGAACTCACCTGAGGCATTAAAGCACCACAGAGCCTACAAGGAGATTCTTGATATAATTATTTACCAGGTAACTTTTTAAAATAACTAATAGGAGAGTTCAGCACCATTCACCAGTCAATACTCAAGTGAAAAATTGACAGCTGAATTTGGGGAATAAAAAGCTGCAGCACATTTTACTGCTGTAGCACTGCTCTATAAAGAGAGATAAAGTCTCCTTAGGACACAGTGGGGCTCCAGGGACAGCTTAACTCACAGGAGGTCACAACCAGCAAGGAAATCCTCTGCTTTTCTAAAGCAAAAACTAAACCAAAATGGTAAATCTCAATGCTCCTCTGCCAGGCACAGGTAAAGCACCTGATCCAGTTCATAATTTAGTTAATATTTCACTAGTTGGTATCTTCCTCGTGTCTGTTTTGCAGCAGAACTGATTTTCATATTCAGAAATGAGAAAAATAAAATCTGTTTAATGTGTGACTTTGTCCCTTTAAGTTGCTATCATTTAAGAGCCAAAAAAAATCCATGTTAAAAACCGAAAAAAATAAAAGAGTACAGTGGAAAAAAACAATATTAGTGCCTAGATAATATATAAATGCAATTACATTATTATTTTAGGCAACTGTAAATTTCTGGATCTAATATATTTTTGTTCCAAACTTACTATATGGCATTTATAAAATAATAATGATCCTGAAATATAAATGAATCATGTAAAATATGCCATTCCAGGGAGCCAATGAAGTTGGTCACTGCTAAATAATATCCTCCCCTGCTTTGCTTAAAAGAAGCCTGTCAGGAAAAAAAAAAAAACAAACAAAACAAACCAAAACACGAACTTTTAAACAGATTCCTTTTGCCTCATTTGCTGATTTAAAAGAATTTAAAAATGGGTTTAAATAAGGGCTTGGCTGTTTTGCAGCACATTTTGAGCCTGAAGGAGCAGTGACAGAATGAGCTCCCTCATTTTGTACAACCCTGAAGACTTTGTGGTGCTCAGCAGGTCACAGGATGAGGCTGCTTCACCTCAGCAGAGGTGCAAGGAAGCAGCAGGATTTTTTTATGGGTAACACGGCCAGGAAATGCCACAATTCCTCCTCAGCTTCTCTGTGCTTTATATTTAATATTCATATTAAAAAAACCCCAAAAACAACAACAACAAACAGTCCTTGTGTTGTTTTCTTTCCCTCCCAGCTGGGGGGAATAATCAGAAAGCAGGGGCTGCTCACATACCCAGGATGTCACAGAGCCTCCCCATCTGCAGGTTCTGCTGGACAGCAAGGTCAGGGATGTGCTCACGGATGTGCTGGGAATATCCTGGAAAACAAGGAAAGCCCCCCTCAAACTGCAGTCAGAAAACCCCTGGTACAGATTTGAAGAAAAAAAATCAGATCTCTGAATTCAAAAAAGCTGAAAAAAACCCCTATTTCAAATACTCACAGCACTCATTGCAGCATTTTTCTGAATTTACTTTTATTACTGATGTAACTTCACGTTTTTCTGTCATTTTAAATACAGACCTGAATGTTACAGCCCTACAGAGTTTTCTAATTTAACCATGCAGACCATTTTGTTGGGAGTCTTTCATGTTGCTGGGTATTTTTTTTTTTATAAACACTGAAGAAGAAAAAAAAATAAAATGACACCATCATTAAGCAAGAATCCTGGTAATTTTGTCCTTCACACAGATAAAAGGCACCAAAGCCACTTCATTAAGGAGATGTCTCAGTGCTACCTGCTCACTTTGTTGCAGAGGAAAGGTGAGTGACAGCTTGTCTGAGCCTGGATTATCTCTTTGCAGGTCAGAATTCCAGCTGATTCCATGCTCAAGTTCAAAAAAGACTGCAGGAAATGACAGCAGCACTGTAACTATAATTTTTAAGCCTGTAATTTTCAAATTGGTGTAATTTAAAAGGAATTGTGGTGTCTGTGCAAACTCCACTGGCAGTTACCACCAGTGATATCAATTGTTGAGTCCATCAGGATTAATCCCAATATTCAGTGTTTGGCATAAAAACTTGACTGATCCAGGAACAAGATCCACACATTTCCATATAGCTGCACATGGAAAACCATCAGAAACTCAGAGGAAAGCTTAATTTGGCTAAAATCTGCTCAGTATTTCAGTGCTTTCATGTAGAAAACAGCAAAGTGGAGATTTCAGGCTAATTACAAAGACAATTATTACAAGTGATCAGCGTTCTAAGGTGCTGTGACCACAGCACTTTGCACACAGAACATGAGAAAATTCAGAGAAATTAAAATTACCAGTTTAATTTTTGCCCATTTCTTACCAAACTTACACATTGCAGTCAGCACAGTGATACCAGGCACTTGGAGAACTCATCTAAGTAAAATATATTGATTTTATATTTTTTTTACTCCTCTAGTATTAAGCTACAGTAATTAGAAAAAAGCTTGCTCTGAGTATTTAAACTTCAGTCTCAAGGCTTAGTTGTGTTCTCTCACCCAGTTTTAAGGCACTAAAAATTCTGCCCAGTATTTTCAGACCATTTAAATTCCAGTCTCAGAATGCAGCTGATTTCCTTACCCTGAACTGTCCTCTTGAAAACATTGGGTTTTAAGAACTGGGCCAAAAAATAATGTGCAAATATCACTTAGACCACCAGGAATTATTTGAAAGGAGTAACAAAGTGGCAATTAAATAAGTTGAAGTTTGCATTTTGCTCTGGCTGTGCAGCATTGTAGCATTGTACTTTTCACAGGGAGATTAATAAAACATCTTAAGTCACAATATATTAATTTCCACTGGCGTGACCTCATTAGATTTAATGAAGAATATTCACTGCTGGTGAATCCTTGCCCTCCCACTGGACAGGATGAACCACATTCCTCCTGATCCACCTTGAACACTCCATACTCCACAACTGGACACCTGCTAAATCTGATTCAAGGGTTAATATTTATTTTCTTCCAGTTTAAACAGAGCCCAAGCCAAATAAATTCAATATATTGTGATCACAGCCTGCATGGTCCAGTGCAGCTGTGCCATCAGTTCTGGTTCCTCCAGTCTGGGGAAGAAATTGCAAATGGTGCCTGGAATTTGGGATGTGGACAAAGGAACACTTGGGAATGGGCTTGGGTTTTGCATTAATGACTCCAAAGTGCAGGCACAGATGTGCTAAAACAAGGGGAATTAATTCATCAGCCATGACCTAACACCCTTTAATTGACATTTCCTTAATAAATTCTGCTCATCTCCAAGTGGCTTCTCCCAACAAAGAATCCTCAAAACGTTCCTTGGAGGAAAGGAACAGCAGAGAGGGGGACAGGACACAAAAGTTCATGGGGCAGGATGTGAAGGGGAAGGAGGAAAACGAGCTGGGATCACTCTCCTTGTGCTCCCCAGGAGCTGGGACAGCTCAAGGAAATAACACCCAAGGTTTCATAAATCAAACTGAATTGTTCTCCCTGTACTGGGCACACATTTGTGGCAGTAAATCTGATTTAAAGGTGCAAATTCATTTCTCCTCACTCTGCCTGACAGCAGTCCTTAAACACTGGAATCTGCTTTGGTTGTTTTGCTATCCCACAAATTCCAAGTTTTTGTCTGGGTGAAATAAATGGAAGCATTTGCTCCTCCCAGCAGTACAGTTTGAGCCCTTCACTATCCCTTTTCCTGGATTATTTCCAGGAACTTGACATGAACCTGAAATTGTGAAATGAGAAATTCACCCTCCTGGTTCTATCACTATTGGAATTTCACCTGCAAGGGAAGAAAAATAAGAGTCTGCTTTGTTCCAAATGCTGAAATCAAGGACACTGAGCAGAGGATTTCAGGTTTTGGAAAGAGAAATCACTGAATATCATCAAACTTTGGTGTCTTCTTATTAATCTGCTCTGTCCCAGGTTATGGAGCTTAATTTTTTTTTTTTTTTTATGGTTGCAAAAGGCAGTAAAAAATAAAAATACTGCTGAAATCAGCTGGCATTTTGCATATTTAGTCCTTTTTGACTGAGCCAAACATTTGTTGTTTAAATTTTCCAGCTTCCTCCAAGTCTACTTCAAAAATTCTTAGTTTAAAAATATCAAATGTGCAGGAGCAGAATAATTAAACATACAAATTTTTTATTGTTAGATTCCAAGGGTTTTTAGTGTAGGGATTTTATGTTTTCACCTTTGAAATATCAGCTCTTCTTAAAATTAGATCAAACCAAAATGGCTCAATGTTAATTTTTTGTTTTGTTTCTGAAAAATCAGTCTACATCTTAACATTTCAAAAGAAGAAAAAAAACCCAACCCCTAAATATTTCCACTACATTTTAATAAGCTTATCATGATTTGATCTGTATAAAATCCCTATGGAATACTGGATATATCCAGATATAGCTGCATTTAATAAAAGTAAGCAGGAATAACTTTTCCAAACAGCACTTTCAAAACCCTCTTTTAAAGGGAATAATTCATAATTTTTAAAAATATTTTAACCCACTTAAATAGGTTTTCTAAGAAAACACCTGCACTCAAATTATCATTCTTTTTTTCTTCCTCTTTAAGGGGGAAGATTCCACTCAAATCCTCCATCTCCAAATTCCTGTATTTACAGCACAAGGCTCTGTAAATCCTGTTACACAATCAGGGCCTGGGCTCCCCGTGAAGTGCTGAATAAAGTGGAATTTCCCTGGAGTTTTACCATTTCCTTAAGAGGTTGAAATCATTTTAAAAAAAACTGCTATAAATTCCCAAATCCAGCAGAAGAACAGGGACACAATGATTAATTTTTGATGTCAGCCTGTTCTGATTATACTGAGGATAATTTTAATACGACTTTGAAAACATCTGGTGTGCAGCAACTCTGCTGACTTTTGAATTCACACACCTAATTAATAACTGCTTTTTTTTCTGGCTAAATGCTCTCCTCCATGTTTTCACCCAGTTTAGAGAACACTGGAATGTCTAAATTATTTTTAAATTATCCTGGTTTAAAATAGGATTCAGTTGTGATTTAAGCTGGGATGGTCACAAGACTTCAGGACAGGTGTAATTAATTTGTTGATCAAATGTATTTTATGTTAAACAGAGCCAGGAGGATCAGAGAATAAAGGGCTATCTGGGCTGAAAAACTCAGTTTAAAACTTATTTACCATCTTCATTAATTCAGGTCTTAACCAATTCGCTTTACAAAATCCTGAAGCTCTCAGGTCAATTAATTTGCTGTGTAAATACAAATTATAAATCCAGTTACGAGCGTTTTGACAAGGACTTCATGTTTGAGGAGATTATCAGTGCATCCTAGAAATTCCCAAGAAACGATCCTCTTAATTTCTCAACACCTCCACTTTGCCATTACGTGGCAGAAACCAGCTTTTTGGCTCCCCCAATTCATAAATGTAATTAAATAATTACATTAGTGCTAATTAACATGAAACTGCGGATTATTTAAGCGCAAAAAAACCACTATTCAACTTCTTAATTATTCTTGTTCACACAGCATTTCCTTTTGCTCAGGCGCCCTAGGTGCAAATAAAGCATCCCATCTGCTCGTAATTAGAACTAAATAATTTCAGAGAATGTAGCTTATCATTTTGACTGCACATTTGATTAAAATCAGTGTACAAGCAATATCCTGCCTTATTGCTGCACCAGCACCGGCGTGCACGGGCCCGGCGTTGCCTCTCATTAAAGGAGCCTGCAAACATTAGCTGTTATTTCAGAGGGGGGAGAAAAGAAAAAAAAAAAAAATACACAACTTTTTAGTTCATTTCATACAGATGAAAGCAAATTACAGCAAATCACCTCTCCACTGAATAGAGGCCCCCACATAATGACTTTATTTGCTTAATCCCCAAATTAAACGGCGTTTCGAGCGAGGGCCCTGTGTTATTACTCTCATCATGTCGAGAACATTTTCCTGCCGAGACCAATTTGAATAAAACAAGGGGCCTTCCTTGAACTCAATCAAGGAGTCATAATGTGGTGGGTAATAGAGGTTGCTGATAGATTTGCAGGCAAAAGTGTTATACCTAATGATGGGATATGGATAATAGTCCTCCTGGAGGTCCTGATGCGATTCCAGTTGGCTGCCAGATGCTGAAAATCAAGAAGAGCATTGATCAGTGACAGGAAGCTGTAGTGGATTCATCTAGTCAAACTTCAGCTGTTTTTCCACTGTACAGTTAAGCCAGGCATAAATTATATTAATTGATTTAATTACATACTTAAAACATCTTCCCCAATTAATTTAATTAGGTGGCTACATGAAGCTACTGGCAGGGGAAGATTAGAGGCTGCTCACTTAATTAACAGAATATGAATGAAAAAAAAAGAAAGCAAACATAAATGAAATTGTGAGCACTAATTAAGAGGCTGTCTGCAAACTTAAATACTTTCTGACAAAGTGGTGACAGGAATGTAGACAAGAGAGGGATTTTTTTTTTTTTTTTTTGCAGCAAATTAAGTGCCACAAGGTATATATAAGGAACTAAGGTAATGCAGTTAAAACATTGATTTTCTGACAGAACCGCTGAAGCCAAAGAGAAGGGACATTTTCACCACAAACACTGCGACAGATTTTGCAGCCACAAAGGCTGAATTGCTGATGAAGGATGAAATATGATCCTTGGACAAGCGGATGGTTAAAGGGAGGAGAAAAAATGGGAACAGCTTCTTGCAAGCACTGAAGCAGGAGATGTTTAGAAAAGCAGCGCTCAGTAACAGCTGGTAGCACCACACACCTTGGCCCTGCTGTAGAAATTCTCCAGGTGTCTGTGGCGTGCTTCCCTCAGGGCGTTTCTCAGCCGTGCCAGGTGATTCCAGGAGCGCCAGGAAGCGCGGATCACACCTGCTGCCCGCAGCCGCTGCTGCCCGCAGCCCCCAGCGCGCCTCCGGATCCCCGCAGCAGCCCCTGCGCTGCCCCCCTGCCCTCCACTGCTCTGCCCAGCTCGGCTCAGGAGCTTTTCCACAGCTGACTGATCCTTTATCACTGACAAATCGTCACTTTGAGTGGGATTCTCTTGAAAATCCAAGTCCGAGGAGATTTGTGCCGGTTTTTGGCCGTTGATGGTGGCCAAGGGGACAGCGAGGTCTCGGAGGAGCTTTTCTGTGGGTTCCAAAAACCCCACAGCTCTCCCCCAAGAGGAGTGAGGGTGGTGTTGGAGTGCCAGAAAACCTGGAGCTTTCTGGTGAACAGCAGTGCCCCAGTCCAAGCAGGGATCCTGGAAGGGCTGAGCTGTTTGTGGGAGCTGCTGGAAGAAAAGAGCCACAGATGGTGCTGTAAATGAGGGGTCAAAATGTATTTTTTTGTTGTTTTTTATGGCTTAACTGAGCGGATTTGTGCATCTGAAATACACTGATCCTGGTTTTGCCCACCAGAGCCACAAATCCTGCCCAGCTCTACACACTGCCCCACAAAAACCTCCAAGGTCATGCAGAACTATGAGCAGTTTTAAAGAAATACACCAATTGCACCAAGGAATGCTTGATTTACCAAGTATAAAAATCAAACTTTACCCTGATTCACTGGACTAAAAGCAGAAAGTGACTGCAGTGGCATTCCTCCACTGAGGCTGCCTCCACCTCTCTCAGGAGAATGGGAAACATCCTACCATCAAAATGCAAATGGGGTTAAGCTTGGAATAGAAACATTCCAGCACTCCCTAATTCCTGGCAACTTCAGCCAGCAACTCATTAGCTCTGATTTTCAGTCTAAGGGCCCTATAGTCATACTATTTTTTTTAGGTAATTATTTTTATTTATTTCAACATTTCATTGATAGTAAGACAAATGAAGAGAGGGTATTACAAGGCTCTGGGGTGAAAGGACACAGGGAATGGCTTCCCACTGCCAGAGGGCAGGGCTGGATGGGATTTCGGGCAGGAATTGTTCCCTGGGAGGGTGGGCAGGCCCTGGCACAGGTGCCCAGAGCAGCTGGGGCTGCCCCTGGATCCCTGGAAGTGTCCAAGGCCAGGCTTGGAGCAGCCTGGGATGGTGGAAGGTGTCCCTGAGCTTTAAGGTCCCTTCCAAACCATTCCATGATTCTGTGATCTCTCTTTCTCAAGTTTATTTTCTCTTTCATTTTAACACCCCCTCAACGGCACAAAAGTCAAAAAGTCTGGAAAGATGAAGCAAAACTCCAGATTTTGTCACAGAACACAATAATAATCCAGAAAAGAAAGAAATGTCCCTTTTCTACAGGGATCAAGAACAAAAGAGCAGGCTCTGAGCAGTCAAGGTCAAAGTCCCTCAGAGTCTCCTGTAAATAGAAAGGGAAACACCACATTTGCTTAACTGCAGTGAGGGAAATGGAGATGAAACATTCAAAAACTCTTTTATAACAGTAAAGATAGTTAGTTAAGCACTGGAACAGATGGCCCAGGGAGGCTGTGGAGTTACTATCACCCAAAGTTTTCAGAACAGGTTAGAAAAACAGCTGTCTGCAATATTACAGGTACAGCTAATTTTGCCTGCAGGTCTGGATAACCTCCTAACATCCTTTCTAAACTGATTTTCTAAGATTCTGTGGAAAAAAAACCAAACCCAACCCAGACAAATTTAGGTAGAAGACTTGAAAGAACAGGAATTGGGAATACAATAAGTATTTGTTATTTTATTTCATTATTTACTGGATGTGGTTCAAACCCTCCTGTGATTTATAGTCACTTCCTAAGCCAGCTC
Organism: Cettia cetti; assembly: GCA_013401135.1. Lineage (NCBI taxonomy): Eukaryota > Metazoa > Chordata > Aves > Passeriformes > Sylviidae > Cettia > Cettia cetti. Next base: position 62,235 of record VZUI01044853.1, read on the forward strand.
TAGTGAAGACAGAACTAAAAACACGAGTGAAAACCTCATTTTCCTCACTGAGTGATTCATTCCATCAAATACCTGTGTCTGAGAGGGAGTGTGCACCTCAGATTCCAACTGCTGAGCTGGGTACCTCCACTCTGGCTTTGATTTCTGTGCTGAAACCATGGAATTGCTGGATGGGAGTGGAGTTATGTTCCTTTTACTGGAGGAATATGGGCCATAAATTGCTTCCTTTGGCTTTGGGAAGGTGATGGTGTCTGTGTCCTCAGAGTCCAGCCTGCTACTGAGCTCTCCTGTACAAATAAAACATGGATTGCAGGTTTCATTCACTTGTGATCAGTTATTCATTTAATCCCATGGCAAATAGAGGCCTGATCAGATGGTGACTGTCATGACTTACAGCACCACTGGCTTAACACAGAGCTTCAGGTTTGGGTGCTTAAAACTTGAGATGTGCAGGGAGGAGCCCAGAAATGAACAGAAAACCCTCCCAGGGTTGAAGAAATCTGATTCCTACCCTGTTGCAAGACACAGGATTTTCCTGTGCTTCATGCCCTGCAGAATTTAGTGAATGCTCATCACATCAACTTCCCTTGGGAGATAAAACCTGGCAGTGAAGCTGGAGATGCAGCTGAAGGTTGTTATCAAAGCTTTGCACTCACCTCCAGCTGATTTCTTGTGCTGCCTGGGGAATTGAGGGAAAGGTGCTGCTCTGGACACAACAGGAGGGGCTGGCAGAGTTCTCTGTGCTGCTGCAAGCATCAGCCTTTGGCCAGTGAAGCTCAGGGTACCTACAAGAAGATGACACCCCTGAACAATTCCAGCTAGGAATGAAAAGGAATTCTTGGCAACAAAGAAAGAATTAAGCAAAGGCAGACCCAAGTTCTACAAAAGCAGCAGTTTTCTCTAACTGAAAGATTCCTATCTTGTCAATGTTTTACCTTGAAGGAAGGTGAGCTGTGCCTATAAAAATTGACAAATACATGTAAGATATTGCACCAGTGCTAATTCTGAAATATGTTTGTATCTCTATAATTATATGCTTGTAGAATGCACTTTAATATGCAGAATAGATGAGAATTAACTCTTGTAAAGCACAATATAATAATGTAATTATGACTATAAACCAATTGCTAAAACAGCCCAAGCCTAGTTAAGATTGAACAATTAATAACCAGCTGTTAATCATGAGAGTTTGGCTGGTATTTATACAAGAACCTCCACCACAAACAAAATCCTTCTTTGCAGCAGCAGCTGGCCCCTGTGAGTTCCAAGAAGTGCCTCAGGACGATGCTCAGCCTGAAGTTCATCCCTACAAGGTTTGAAATCCCAATTCTTGGAAGCCTGGAGGTGGCAGGAAATTCAATTCCCAGCTCTCTGCTGCAAACAGCAGCCCAGCAGCACCCAGGGGTGCCCTGGGACTCACCTTTTGGGGTGTCCTCTTCTCCCAGGGAGTGAAAGGCAGGCAAAGCCCAGGGGTTGGTGGCTGTGGGACCTTTCCCTGTCCTCTGACTGCACATCTGGGAAGAGACAAAACCTCCTTTAACACATCTGGCATTTACAGACACTCCTGCAGCAATAATAAATATCATTTCTGCTGTGACTGTTTCATTAAGATTTAACAGTGCACCACTCCTTTTATTACTTGTGAAAATGCTACAGTATTGTCTACTGTTGTTACTTCAGTAATTTAAAATAAAGTTAATTAAATTTAATTGATGCCTTGTGTACTATTTAATGAAGGAATCTCAGGAAGTTTGCTCAGTTTTAAGGAGAGTAGTGTAAATACAGTGTTTCTTGACAGAACAGTGTTAAAAATATAAAATGCATACACAGGCAAGGAACCAAAAGGGAAAAATAAATACTTTAACATATTAGCTTTTAATGAGTGATTATCAAGCTTTTAGTGCAATCCAGGCCATGACTGGGATCTTGGAGCACTGTTGTGTCCTAATTTTTGACTAACAGCACCCAGCAACTTTCTAAAAAGGGAGGAAGAAATCTCAAGAGGGAAGTGAGACAGATCAAAATTAACTATTCCATTCTTTCCTCCCAGCTTGTCTCACAACACTGCCCACAAGAGATGAGGGAGAGAAAAATCTGTACTTTTTTATCATCACAGAGAACCTTTCAGGGAAATCCCAGGCCCTCATTTTAGTTATGGCCATGCTGGAGCATTGTTTTAAGGGATGGAGCTGGATGAATCCTCATGTCCTTGTGTTCCAAGAAAATTGCAATAACCACAGAGCAAAGGTTAAACTTTATGCCAGCTGCCATGGAGGTGGCTTGATACTGAGAAAAAGAAATTATAAACCACATTTTCCTGCTCGCCCTCAGCCCCAGCAGTTTGGTGAGGCCACAATAAAAATATATAAAAGGCAAGAAATTGAATTAAACAGTGATTCCTTTTCCAGACTGTTGCTGGTGTAACAGTAAGCACTGATTTTACTGCTGGTCAGTTTTATCCTAATTTAAATCCCAGTTATGAGGTTTTGTTACCATAAACAGCACATGAAATATATTTATTTTCATTGTATTCATAGAGATGTAATGAGCAACAAGGAAAAGCAGTTCAGGTGGAGTGTGTGAGTGCAAAAGCAGCCTGGAGGCTTTGGTTTTTCTGTGTTTTTTTTTTTCAATTGGAGAGATATATTTAATTCTTTCTTGCTGTTTCCTTTAATTTCTATAAAGTCCATGGCAGGTGTGATGTTAAAACAAGGACTGATACAACAGAAATGTAATTTAATCTCTCATTTACACTGCCAGTGCCATCATTCAGTAGACAGGCAACATGGAGCTGATCCCAAACAGCTCCCCACGAAAATTCCACCCAATCCCTCCACATTTCCACCTTCTTCCAGCACCCTGATTGCTGCATTGGCTCCCTCTGGAAGAATTCAGGGAGATACCAAAGCAAAACTGCCAAACTGCTCCCATTTGGGGAGTTATTGTCACAAAATTTAAGCCAACACAATTATAATAAGACCTCAAAAATAATATTAAGTACTGCAAGGGGAAAAATTTACTTTTAACATCACTGCTTCATCATGAGCACTTTTAAAATTCAGTTTTGCAGGGCTGGAAGGGAGCTCTTAAATTGCAGGGCAGACCAAGGCTGACTTGCCTTAAAATATGCTTGGAGTGTGCTAAAAAACTATTTTTTCATTTCAAGTGCTTCTGAGTGTAATTAACCTGGGACACAAGAAAAACAATTCTATTACCCTTTCTCAAGTGTTTTTCTCCTGTGGATAAACCTCTCCCACTTTATTTTTTCTTTTTGCTTCATTTTAAATAGGGCACTTGTTGGAACACCACAGGGATTTTTCTGATTAGTTCTCTATTTGTTTTCTTTTTACCTAGCAATATTTAACTAGAACATCTTTTTTTTTGTTGTTTTGGGGTTTTTTTTCGTAAATATCTTTGTAAGTATTTTTTCCTCCAGTAAACAACAGAGACTGGTATTAAATACAGAGAAAAAATAAGTATTGTGTACCAAACCAGGAACAGAGAGACGAGATTTGGTAAATAAATATCAGAAAATCTGAGAGTTTGCTAGTGATGGAAAAAAAAAAGGGATATAACAGATTAATTTATCATTCCATCTGTCTTCTCCAAACTGTCATATTTGTTGTTAAGAAGTTCCTGTCAGGATTTGATGGACACAGCACTTCCCCCTACAAAGAGAAAGAGGAAGCACAGCAAAATAAAATCAATGGAGCTAAGGTCACTTTTCAGAAGGTTCAGGAGACTGTCAGGAAAGGGCTTGGAGAAGGCAAGTTTAACTGGAAAAATTTGGAATTGCATCTTTAACAACAGATCTTGTGCTATTCTCACCTTCTTTAAGCTCTTAAAGCAATCAGAGATGACTCTCAACTGTCCATTTTCCACATATTTGGAAAAATCAAGCTTTGCCCCTTTCCTGACCTAGTGCCCTCTAGCTCTCCCAGAAATCCAGATCCATCAGAACTCCCCCTAACAGGTGTGAAAGAGAACAGAGGGAGAACTTTGGTGAATCCCACATCTGCTTTTTGAAACAGGCAGCAGCACAGAAGGGAGTGAAGGAGATAATTGCTGGCTTGAACCACAATATGTTTTCCAGCTTACAGCAGGCAGGATGTGTAGGATCAACTGCTTGGAATTCAGGGCTGAGCCTCCCTTCCTGTCCAGAGCCAGCTGCAAAGCAGCAGCCCATGGCATCCCAATCAGGCAGGGAGTTTTGTCAGGGAATGCTGAGATGCACACACACAGCTTCAGCAGCTCTGCCTGTACCCCTGCCTTGCAAAATGACACTCAATCTCCAATTCCAGATGACAAGAACTGGATAAAAACTTAAAACAAATGGTGACCTTTCAAAAGATTAATTTGTTTACCAACAAAGCGTTCTGCGTTTGTCAGAAGAGATGGGGGTGACCTTCACATTCCCATTTCCAGGTTGAGAGGATGCTGACTGCACTCATCTGTTAACTCAACTCTCTCTCACCAATTATTTCCTTTTTACTTTTAGTGACAAGAGGATTTAATTCAATCACCGTGCTGCTTATTATGATTACACACCATAATACAAATGCAAGGAGCTTCTTTTGATTTACTGTAGTGTGACATCAATTTGTTTAAGTCTCATCCTGCCACCACTGCCAAACTCTGCTTTGGCTGTAATTAGAGCCACATGCCTGGGTTTAAAACAAAATCAGGTTTGGGGCACCAAAGACCTGGTTTTCTTCTACAACTTCTTCCAGTCACTTGAAATGAAAAGAATTGCCCTGCCTCGCTTTATAATTTTGAAAATGAATACACTTTCAGGGATAAGCATTAATGATTAGCAGCATGCAAATGCTGAATAAAGAATGAATAATTGAAGATATGATTAGAATGGTTGTGCTCAAACAAGTGAGCTTAAAAAAAAGCCCCAGAAACACTGCATCACCATGAGAGCCACACTAGATAAGATGCAACTCATAAAGGCTAGAAATCATCACCATATTAAATTCTAGCTCATGAATAAATGAAAAGGTTCCTAAGTTTACAGTATAATATACATTTGTAAGAAAACAAGGACCCAAAAGTGCCAGTATAATTCTATAACAGAACAGCAGTCCTATGAAAATAGAAGGTAGAGCTGTGAATCTTTTCTACAATTGCAGCAGCGCATCAGAATTATTTTTGCTGCAATTCAGATTACTGTTCCTTTGGCTGGATACTCCATGGGAAGTATACATATTTAATAATTATCCACTCATCATTTTTCATCTCTTATCCAGATATAGGCTGCAAAAGAAAGTGATGCCCAATATGCTTTTCAAACAGAATTACAGCCCCCATTTTAAAATAACTACAGAACTTAGCAAAGGATGAAGCATTATTATTAGACCCAAAGAGGTCCAAAAGGGCAACAGTTAATTGTTCTTAGTTTCTATGATAAAATCCGGCATCAGCAACTTTATAATACCAAAAGAGCAAGAAAAGACATCATTTTTGCTGGAACAATAAAATCCTGACTAATAATTTTTCCAACTACTGGAATGGCAGGATAATAAGAAGTCTGGGTAGATTTGTGCTTGACCCCTCAGGTCACCTCAAACCGCGACTTTTTTAACCTCACCACGCTTTCAACCGCTCAACCCTCGTCGAAAACTCCTGGAATACACCTGAATGGCGCCAGACGAGCAATTAGTTTTTTTAATTTAACTCGGGTGAAGGTGATTTTTCCAGGGATTTTTTTGGGGGGGAGCCGCGCGTTGACCCCACGGACACCTGAGGGACGTGCGCGTACGGACAGCGCCCCCTGCCGGCCCGCCCTTCCCGCAGCCGCTTTAATCTAAATTTTATCCAAATTAACGTCATTTTAACACCTGAAGCTGCGCACAGATTTGTTGGCGTTACTACTAATAATAATACTCTTTAGTAAAATATCATAAAGATATATCATAATCATATAAAATCCCTCCTTTAAGTGGTGGTAAACCCCACGTTTAACAATAAACAAGTCTTAGCAGAGGATTTTTGCAAATACCAACTGCAAAAATTTTACAGCCAGCCAAGGCAGAAAATGCCAAAGCACACATTGTGCCCTAAGATTCGAAAACTTGGAAGAGAATAAATTAGAGAGGAAATATCTGCCTGGTTTTTAAGCTTGTCAGTTCCTCAGCAACTGTAAATATGTATCTGGGAGCCTGAGTAATTCACATTAAATGCATTTAATTTAAGCCCCCAATAAGTTTTCTGTGTTCAGTGCCTGTTTCAGGGAGAGTGGTAAAACACATGGCTCTCTGCAGTAGGATAATATTCCTCTCTGTGAGCGTTTTAGAGTGGTTCTAAAAACCTATTAGCCATGATGCTTTTTTCTAATTAACTCTATTATCACAGGGTTAGACAAATCACCTCTTAGTCTGGGCAACAGCTTTCCAAAAAATCATTTTTTATAAGTGGCAGCTCACAACTGTGCCATTCACAGATTCTTTTCATGTTGTTTAAAACCAAACACCCCAGACTCTCTCCTAGAGCACTGGCCTTGCTGCAGGATGCTTCACATAAATTAAATTGTAGAAGAGCATCCCCATGTGAGACCATTGGCTGTGTGGACCACAGTGCTCAGCTAAATTTGTGAACATAATTGATTTTTTGGAGGGATGGCTGTGCCTATTTTTTTTTTTTTAAGCATTCTTTGCTAAAAATATCATCTTTACACTCAACTGCTGCAGAACAATTGCAGAATTGGCAGCAGAACCGAAATTTGCACTTGCAGGAGAGAAATTCACAAAAATCAAAACTTCATCTTGTGCAATTTGAACATTCCCAGGGCAGAGAGAAAAACGGGTTTTTAATTCTTCCTGCATCTTTAGGTCACATCCAGAAATCCCCAAGCTCCAGTTTATCTCCTCTGCCTGATTTTCCTGACATTACTGACCATGCACATCCCATGTATATTCTTATTTTTGCTGGTTGGCATCTTGGGACATAAACCTGTTACATTTCAGATTTCTTTTCCCCCAGTATTACCACTCAAAGCGTTTTGATCCTTAAATACCCATGTCAAAAAGCAGGAAATTATGAGAAAATTACTTTCACGTAAATATTTTATTTAGGACTGATTAATATTAACTGTGAAAATGCAAAGCAATGCATATAACAAACAAAAAGTTACTTACAAGAGCAGATTTTTTCTTAGTTATAAGTGGCAGCCTGGTCTCATCATTGGGATGTTTTGAACCAGCTTTATTATCCATGTTCTCTGGGTCAAGCATAATTTTAAAATCCATTTCCACCTGCTGCTGAAATATAGAATAGAGAGAATTTTAAAATAACTGCACTGGGGCTGAAGTGTTTAGAGGCAGAAACTGGCTAACATGTTGTAAACTTGCAAAATGATGATAAAAATTAATATTGTTTGACTCCCCACAGAACTGGGCAAACAACAAAGTGCCTTTGTTTAGATGGGAAACATTGTAAGGACTTGAACTATTATCCAAATTCCAGACTTTGTTCAATTAATTCCATTCCCAGCCCTGCAATTTCCACAGCTGCACACCTTTGGGTTAAATTTGGAGTGGGAAGCCCAGGCAGGTTTGACTCCCTGGATGTGTTGTGGTTTGCACACTCCCCGTCCTTTGGGAGGGGGTTCCCTGTGCTCCCCACAGAGGATGACACTGCTCCAATCCACCTTGGCTGGGTCTGGAATTCAGGAATCGCTGCCCTGATGGAGCAGAGCAGCTCATAGACTCAATGCAGGCACAGCACAAGATTATTAGTAAATGAGGAATTAAAAACCCCTGGTAGTAATCAGAATTAAAACATAGTTCTTAATGCACTCTGTGATCTGCATAGAATGAGTTCAGCTATTTTGCTAATAAAAATCATGATGATTTAAATCCCAATGGACAGAAAAAGACTTTACAAGTTTCTTCTTGTTATAAGAAATACCTAAAGCATACCTATAAAACCCAGAGGGGTGACCTATGTTTTTTATTACAATAGAAGTTTCTTCAGTTGAAAATATTTTGGTGCATATTCTTTTGTATAAATGTAAAAATAAATCCAGGAAAATTGCAATTTTTACAAATAAAATATGCCATAAGAAGTTCAAGAATCATTAGATGTGTAGTTGAACTATTGTACAACTGTGTTACTTTGTGAAAGCACTAAAAATGGTTTAATTTATTTATCTGCACTACATATTCTCTCTTCTTTCGATGGTAATTACAAGCAGATGTATCAATGAGATGCTCATTTAGATTTGGGGTTGTAAGAACACAAGTTATTATCCAAGCCAATTACTCTTTTACCCACATGGCTGCACAGAGACAGAAAGTTCAATTTTCCCCTCATCAGTGCTTTTGTGGTATTTATTTTATTACTATAACACACCGTTATGCAGGGAGGAAACTGCTGGTGCTATTAAAAAAAAAATAGAATTGGGGGGAATTGAGCACCTTTCAATTAAAACAGGAGATGATTCCCAATGCAAACTCCTCACTCAGGCTGACAGGGAAATGATCAATGCAGGGGGGAAAGTGCCACACAGGAGAACAAGAATTGGAATTATGAATAAGAAAACACCTGACAAAAGTGGTTTTGCAGCTTGGGTGAGTGGGAAGTGCCAATTCCACACCTGCATGGGTGATACTGGAATCTTTCCCACCTGAACTGTTATCCTGGGCTGGGAGAAGGTTCCTGCCTCAGCTGCTCCTTCTGCTGAGGATTTTTTAACTCTTTCAGTCATGGGGTGTTATCAGACCCTGATGGGCAGTCAGAGCATTATGGGATGCACAAGACACCAAACACTGACTGAGTGTGGCCCCTGGCAGAACAGTCTGGGTGTGATTTCAGACCTGAGAGCCCTGGCACACACGTGGGGCTGGTTTGCTGCACCTCTGCACAGTCACAGGCTCAACCTGAGGCAGGACCAGCTGCTTCTGACAGGCACCTAAAGGAAGATTCCTGCTTGAGAGAGAAACAGGCAGTGAGGCTCCTAAAAATTACTTGGATTTTACCTGTTAAACCCACTCTGCTTTCACCCAGTTCTATCCAAAGGACTGTATTTTTATTTAAATTTGCATTTAGCAAAAGTAAAATCACAGGAGTTAGCAGAGCACTGCTGGAGCCACTGAGAATTGCATTTACATTTGTATTTTTTAAAACTTAAAATCAAAATAAGAAATTACTAAACTAACTTTTCCTAGGTTAGTACTCCCATTTGCTTTACATGATTATGTCACTTCAGTTTTTGTGTCTTGCTGCAATAAAACATCTGTTTCACTTACCACTTAGGGGGCTCTTTGGAATTTACTTCTTTATTACCAGCTGAAGAAAGAGTTAACTCTTGGCCATTTATAACATTTAAATAATTTTCAGCGTGTTTCTGTTAGAGGGAAAAAAAATACGTTTAGCCTATTACAAAGACATAAGGGATATTAACTTTATTTAACTTGGTTCATTAAGCAATCCAGATCTTTTCTTGACTGAAAGGTTGATAAACTTTGTGCCTCTGTCAGACTAAAAAGCTTATTTTGGCTGATGGGCACAAGGTCAGTTAATTCTGATAACCCAAAAAAGGGAGCCATCATTCTGAACTGTAATGTCTGAGTGATCTCAGCAGTTGCTGATTGGGAAGGGGTCTTGCAAGACAACAAAAAAGCGGCCCAAGTGAATTATTAACACAGACTTAAAAAACTGAATCATTCTCTGGATCTGCTCTATTTTACTTACTCTCAGCCCAAATTCAGTCCTTTCTGTTGCTTTTCTGAGGTCACAAATATCCATGGCTTCTGCATTTCCTTTCAAGTTGGTTTTTTCCATTTTAAGCTTCTGAAAGTCTTCTTGAATCTAAAAAGCAAGTTAGGACAAAAATCATAACTGTAACCAAACCCCATGGAGTTAGGTAGGATTTAATGAAATTAAATTATTCCTAAACACAGGAAAAAAAAGATCCTCGTGACTTCCCATACTTTTGCACTATTATAAACAAAAGAATACAAAGCCAATGACTTGAAGTCACTGATTGTACAAAGGCTGGAAAAGCTCGATTTTAAAACAAACCTCACAAAGCAATGACAAACTTCAGGACTGAGATTCTCCGCTTAAGGAATGATGTTTCCTCACATCTCACACGCATGGTACAGGTGGTTTCATGGGGCAGGGATCTCAAAATCCTTAACGAGAGACAAACTGCAGGCAGCCTGTGAGGAGACCACACCAGCTCATACCAAACCCGTGTATTTACGTTAACTAAACCCCTCTGAGGTCTCAAACCCCGCAGTATTCACAGCCCAAGCCCTGGTCCGACACGCACCGGCCGCTGCCCCTCAGGCGCGGCCGGATTCCCGCGCATCCCCCGCGTCCCCTCAGCAGCATCGGGCGCGCCGCGCCTCAGCCGAAGGACGACCCGGGGTGCTGAGGGATAACCCGGGGTGCCGCGGCCGCTCTGCCCGGGCAGGAGAGGCCGGCCCGGGGAGGGAAGTGCCGGTCCTGGCGCTGTCCGAACGCACCCGCCCGTGCCAGCCCCGCTCCGGCCGCGGCCACGGCGGCACCGCCGCACCCGGCAACGGGACGCGCCGGCCGGGCCGCACCATCCACCCCGCCTCGGGGGGGGGGGAAACAGCGCATCCAGCGAGGGCCGAGCCCACTCTCCGCCCGGTCCCGGCCGGCTCCTCCCCCAGCCGCCCCCCCCGCGGGCGGTGGTAGCGGCGCGGC
>VZUI01044856.1:0-16100 GCA_013401135.1 Cettia cetti
GATGATGGCAGACTTTCTCAGGACCGCAGCCAGTCGAGCCAAACCGAGAATTCTCCCCGCAGCAGCAGCAGCAGGAAGCAGGCCGAAACCAGGAGTCCCAAGAGCAACTGCCCCCCACCCCTTCCTTTCCTGCCTTGGACAAGCACCCATAAGCACCCAGCAATTAGTTCCCTTGGCAACCCAATGGGGAAAAATTCCACAAACAAAAAAAAAAAAAAACAACCAAATTCAACCCCAAACAACATGATTTTCCCCAGTGTTTTGAATATGAATGTTTTGCTGCACATTTGTTGATGCATCATTCAATTAATTGATATGTAGGTTTGAAAAAATCATAGGCAAGCAGTGCGATGTATAACCTTGTACTCACACAACCAAAGCAGCAATTACCAAACATAAAGCTATTACTGCAACTTTTAAAGTTCCAAAGATCTCCTCATTATAGGATGTTTCTGTAACATGCAGTTGTAATAAAGCGAGAATAAATTGATAAAGAGGAGCAAAGCTTTTAAGAACAAAGTTACATATGATTCTGAATTAATTTTTAGTTAAAATTTTACCTCAAAACTCACTCGTCATTACTCTCTCAGTTTCTTTTTTTTTTCTAAAAATGGAGATGTTCTTTCTACTAGAAGTAACTCTGTGGTGAGGGTTCTTAGCTTTCATATCAGAAATTTGAATTAATTTTTCTGGTGTTTGGCCCCATGAGAGGACAAGCATAAAGCATTTGTCATTCAGATACCTGCTTCTGTTTTACTCAACTTTTTCAATTCTGAAAAATAACATTTGAGCTATAGAAGTTTGCATAGTTAGAAGTTAGATCTTAAGCATACAGTTAAATGGTCTTTTATAGGATCTCTTATAGTCTCTGAGCACTCTGCTAACATTAAGAAAGGAATTATTTCCTCCACTGTTTATTTTTCATGATTACGTAGTGGAGAAGATTTTTTTTACTTTATGAATCTGTGGTGGATCTTAAAAATCCATTTTATTTTCATACAGCAGTTGTATATTCTGCACACAAACACAGGGAACACTGTTGTTTGAGTCCAATTATCATCTGCAATTTTTCCTGCTGCTAAGCCCATTTATCAGTCAGACACAAGCTCCAGGAGAGGCTGTTTCAGCAGGACTCCAGATTAGCCTTGAGGGAGTTCTGAACTGCAGGCTCCAAAGTGTGCAGCGAGGTAAACCAAGCTCACTTCAGCTGCTGGTGTGCATTAGTCCTGTACTACTGGTTTAGGTCAAACAAATACAAGTTTCATGCCTATCAGCACTTCAAGACGGTGTGGGATATTATTCTAAAGAGAACATAAGCTACAGTGAGAAACTGGAAACTCAAAGGAAATGCCTAAGAGAGGTTTGGATTATTTGGAAGTGATATCACCCAGATACTTATATTAGAATTATCAGCAGAGAAATAGCTAATTAGATTTTTTTCCAAGTACTTTGATAATTTAGGAGAAAAAAATTTATTCCCAAATCATTAGGATTTGTGCTTCTGAATGATTTTAAAATACAATGCATGAATCGTCATTATTACATTTCACAGGTATATCTTCCCTGAGATTAGCAGGTAGCATTAAATTCTGAAATGTTTCAGAGATTCATATCACTGAGTCAGTGGCAGGTCTCCTAGAATCTTCAGAATTGGTGAAAATACCTGAATGTTTGACACGGCAGCAAATTCTGTGATGGGAAATGTACAGCACAGGTTCAAGTGAACCTATGTTCAACCCTCTTAAAAAACACCACCAGTGGAAGCTCACTCAGATTTTTACAGCCCTTTGTTTGCCTGCCCAAAAGTTTTAGATGAAATTTTGCTTGCATTGAGAGGATAATTTGAAAGCAGTCTCGTTTAATGTGCACTAAAAAAAAGTTTTCAAATGCTATCGAAACTGACATAGAGGTGCATTGAAAAGTGTTAAAGATTGGTTGTAGCTTTAATTTGGGGACAAATACAGCAGTATCTTCTCGTAATTTCAGGTTCTGCAGCTGTAGGTTCTGTTCACATGCCCTCATCTAGCTGTAGAAATGGTTCCTGCTGAAAGGCTTAGTGGAGTATCAGTGTCACAGATGGAACTGAGCAGCAGCCTGACTATTGGCATTTCACAGGGTTTGTATTGCCTGCTCTGCTATCATGAAATGGATCTCTTGCCTTACTTACAGATTATGTTGAACAGGCTACAGTCACCAGGAGAGCAAGGAGAGGCTTGGATAAGCATAAACAGGTAACTTACACAGAATAATAACCATTTCTGCTGTGAGAAGTTCTATCCTGCATTTCTTCTTGGTTTTCCATTTTCAAATAACTAAGTTACACAATTAGAGCCTCTCTACAGCTCTTCAAAAATTCAGGGCCAGAAGGAAAATATTTTCTTTTAGTGCAGTAAATTTTGAAGGAGCTGCACAACATTGAAGTTATCTTTAAAATGTGGAGTGCTATCAAATGGACTTCTGTTGGTTTTGCTGCTTAATATTTAACATTATAAATCAAAAGACTATGCAGCACAGAGAAATCCTCGTTTTCTTTGGAAAGTCATCTGACTTTCTTCCTTAACTGTAACTTTAACTGTATTTTGCTCCAGTGTTTGTTTGGGCTGCTAATGAAAAACAATTCTATATTGAGTAACATAAGCAACCTCTTACTTACCAGTCTATAAAGAGATTTCCTGCTAATGGCTATCAGTTCTGCAAGTGAGCAAAAGGTTTTTGTAATACATTATGAAGAGACTTTTACTACAAAGTTCTAGCAGGATCTATAACATGATCCCCAGGTATAAAAGAATTTTTGCCATAACACTCTAATAGCTTGTTGTATAATCATAGTAATGGAGTTTCTTAGGAAATTAGTTTTTTCCAGTTTCTTCCCTACATAACCCTTCAGCTGGTGGAGAGGTAATTTCAAAGACATGAGATCTCCTCTTTCATGAAAATGGGAGTCAAACAGGAGAGGGCCCTTATTACTCACCCTTTCATAAACATCATAATAATTTTTAAGACTCCAGTGACTCCAGCCACAAGATCTGATCCACTGGAACTGGAGTTTCCTTAACTTAATTGCTCACAGGACTACTTTGTTAATTTTGTAAGCAATCATTGCTGAAGAGTGTTGCACTATTTTATTAAATTATATATAATGTTGGCTACCCTGTACTTTCTGTGGCATTTGACCACCTTAAAATGAATTTGTAGTCTGATGTCATTTTGATTTGAACATCATAGTCACAAAGTCTGTCAACTGAAATAATTTTAGAAGCTGAAATGTTCTCAGATGCAATGGGTTTGAGGTGTTCTGAATTGCTAACAGCATTTCCTTCACATGTAACAGCGTTTCATAAATCAGCCTGTTCACATTTAAACATGGGGTCAGTTTATTCAGCCTCACTTTATGTACAGGTTGTTTCCCAAATAATGCAAACAAGCTCAGTAACAATGAATAATTATTCCATGTCTGTCTAGAAAGCTGAGAGGATTCTAAGAGCTTATACAGAATAACTTTAGTCCATTTATTTCTTATACCTTCTATTAGTATCTCCTTCCTGAATTGCCACTTAAGATGACCACAAGGTTTTTCCTTCTTCAGTGGAGATGGTACATCGAACTGTAAGCCTGACTGTCTCATGATCAATAGCACAGCAAAGTGATCTACCAGCTGTCATCTCTGATTAATTTTTACTGAAGCTGTGCAAAGTACTTCAGGTAACACTGATTCTGATGTAGCTGTCAGTACTGCCGAACTCTACGCAACACTGGCCTGTCCCTATGTGGTGAAAAATAACTTTTATCCTTCCTAGTCTTTCAAACAATATTAGCAGCTTCCTTCAGCTCATCTGCTAAAGATTTGAAGTCCAGAAAATAACACATAAGATTGGGTAATTTGGAGAGAAAGTTATCTTCTAGTGCTTTATATAACTTAGTCTCTGGATCAGGTCCTCTTCCTGATTTGGTGCCCTCAGATTCTCCTTTCACATGCTGAGCACTAACTTAGACTGACCTCTCTGACAGGAGTTTTCAAAAGGTAATGAATTATTCTTGTTTGTGTTCTAGTAGCCATTGTAATGTGATTTCTCTTTGACTTCTCACCTTATGTACTGTTCCCACATGCCTTTTCTTCCCTGTCCCACTGTGCTTTTGTCTACATTGATACAAAGTACACACTGCTTTTCTGACACTAGACCATGTAGTAGACATCCTAGAAATAGAAGCTTATTCAGCATTTTCTCTGCACCTATGTTTTTATATATCTTCAGATTGCTTCTTTCGGAGATAAGAAATCTCTATTCTGAATTTTCTGTCCTTTCAATTCATGAATTTTCTCAGCTAATCTTCCCTTCAAAACAACCTTGTAACTCCCATATAATGACCTGCTTAGTAATGTGCCATTATGGAAACATACCTGATTTTTTGCTGGTTTCAGCCTCCAGTGCTAGAAATAAGTTGAAAATTGTTCAGTTCACATTTTCTATGCCTCTGACTAACCAGATATCACCTCATGCTAAAATCCTGTGATATCTCATATTCTCTGTGAATTTAAAAAAAAAATTTGTATTTTATTTATTTCCCATGTAGTAAACCCCAAAATAATCTCATGCATCTACCTCTATTGAAAACCATAAAAAATCTCACAGAATTCAAACTAAATTACAGTGACTTCTGTATAATTGGTACAGGTTTAGAAGTACACAGAAACTCCATGAAGTGCAACTGTTTAAGTCTTAGATGTAGTCTTCTCCAACATGTCAGCCTCCTGTTTCAGTCAATTTTCTTCTCTCATCTTGCTTATCATGTCACCCTCTACAACTTGGATTCTTAGGGTTGCTCTGCATGTTGTTTTCCCACCATTCTTCCACTCTAATGCTTTAGGCTGTTGTTATTTCTGAAACATAAATAAAATACGTGACTTTAATTAACAGAAACTTTCTTCCCAACTTCACTTGTGGAGTCCGGTCATTTAATTTTAAACTGTACTCACTGTTGCAGTCATTGCTGCTTGTAGTTTCAACTAGGTTGGCACTACACTCTGAAGAGCTTGTTCTTGGAATGGAAGCTTTTCTGACCATAAAAACCAAAAAGGAGACAACAGAGAGAGAGAAAAAAATACACAGAGTGAAAAAAGTTATCAGGGAAGAGACAAATTAATGGAATGATTTTCAAAATGATTGAAAAAAGTGACATGGATCTTCTCCATTTACTTTCTAATTAATACTCATTGGTTTTGAGAAGTATGTATTGAGGGAGAACAACAGATCAGGGGGCAGTACGGCATTTGGAACTACATGGCTTCTCTCCTGAAGATAATGTTCCTGTTTGTCTGATTTTTTAGGTCTTTATTTAAACAATTAATAAATAGCACAGAATTATTTATCAATTCTCTTGGCGTACGGAAATGATGTGAAATTTTCCACAGTTTGTTGAGGGGAAGCAAATCTTGTAAATGGAGCTGATCATTTGCTGTCTAGTTCCTTTTCTTTTAATAGTAATCAGACATCTGCTCTCTTGAGAAGAGTCATGAGCTATTCTCTGTTCTGTCCAGTTTGTGTCCTGTGGTGATGTAACTCCTCCACGAAGTCTGTTGTCTTGGACAGCTTAAATGGCTTTATTCCTAAACCCTGTTGTTTTGGCTGGCTGAGTTCCTGTTCATCAATATTACACTTACCTTACAAGTAATTTGGCATTGCAGCACACACGATGAAATATAGAAATTAATTTCAGATTTATTTTTGTTTTCCCTAGGGTTTGCTCTATTCTTCTGAGCTACATGTGTGGCATTTAGGCTTCTCTATTGCTTTTAAGAGAAAAGCTGGCTCATGTGGCATCTCTTCTCCATCAGCTACCTTTCTTATTTTTCTTCCAGTAACCCTGGTACAATATGTTTCTGGAGGAAGAAGACCAGATGGACCTGATAGGTGAATTGCTGGAAGCAGAATATGCCATTTGCTCCTCAGTAGCAGTATAATAGCAGGGATTTTTGCACACTTCCTTATTTTGCCCATGTCAGAAGGACAGGCTTTATCAGCACTGTTTGTTGGAGAGGGTGGGGGGTTGTTTCAAGATCTGCATTTGCCCTGCCTCCATGCACTCTGCAGATTGGAAAAAATAAATCATCAGCTGATAAAAATTGATGACTCAGCTAAATGTAAAAGGAGAATTATTTCCCACTGTTCATCCAGAGCTTTCATGTGCAGCCCTTCTCTTTTATGGATTACTTTAACTGTTAGTTATGATTTAGATTTATAAGTAGAGCAATTAAACCTCCACCCTTGTATGTTGAATGGATTTGTTTCTAGGGAGCATGAAATGCCCTTGCACATATATGCTTGGTCTCAAATCTGCCCCAAACAGCCTGAGAGAAAGAAAACTTGGAAAGGAAGGGAGGCACGATGATATGGACAAGAAAATAGAGCACTGAGCTCTATATTCCAAACCATTTGATGTATTATTTTAAGAATTCAGCTTCCTTGTCCTGAACTTCTATATTAGTATCTCCTCTTCTGCACCCCTCTCGATTACATTACTGTTTATACTAAAACCTCTGCTGAAAGAGCCATGGAAATGCTCACTAACACAGTATCAGGGAAAAGGCTTTCTGCTCTCTGATTGTGGATCAAATGTCTTTGTTAATAACGTGGAATAGTGGAAACTTTAGCATGGTATGTCTATTAACATTTTAAACTTAATATATCCTGTCAGGAGGCCAAGTCAAAGATGATGCAAACTCTCAGCTAACCCTTATAAGCCCTAGTTCTACCCTCTTTTAAGATACAGGTAAGAGATGAAGTTTGAGAAAAAAGTCTGGATTAATGACAGCTCTTAGCAATAATCCTCATTCACTCATCTGAAAACGGGAGTAGATTAAAGTATCCACTTGAGACTCTTCATGTGTTGGTCGCTTCAGCCAAGAGATGACTTACAGATGTAAAGTGTTTCATTTCTAGGTGAGTTCTCTAGCAGAGGATCATCCTACATCAGCCTCTGAAGTGTAAAGGTAGGACAAGACAATTTTAGCCAGTTAGGTTCTTTTGTCTGTACTAAAGAAGTTGATAACGGTTTTATGAGATCTCCCAAGTTAGTCTGGTGTGAAAGATAGGGTTCAAGGGCAACTAGGTTATAATTGAGTTGTTGCCCGTTTTGTTTTGCTAATAAAGAGGCACTACTACTTGTTCTGCCAGTTAGGTAAAGCTTGAGTAAAGAGAAGCTGATGTTCCAACTGTCTAATAAAAGAATTTTCACAGACCTGTCATTGCTGTCACTCTAAGCTTCTGTACTTGGACTATAAAACTCAATAGATTGTCTCCAGCTTTTCCCTAATTTTACTGTATGGGAGAGAAAAGGGATCTTTTAACACATTGCTCTCTGAAGACTTTTTTTCCTTTTCTCAGAGACAGTTCTACAGAAATACTCTCTGTATCTCTATAAGACTTGAATGAATTTTTCTTAAGATAGTTTAAGCTGTATTTTGTTCTAATAAGTTTATAGCAATTTGCAAATATTTTTTAGTGAACAACCACTCTAGCACTCCATGGCTAAGCAAGATTAATTTAATTAAAATTGCTAAAGGGGGGGGTATCCTTTACAACAAGGGTTTTTTTATACTGACTGTTTTATCAAATGCTCTCTATCTCTTCTAAATACATTCAGCTGTGGGAGAAGCTGGCATTCAGTGGGTTTCCATGACAGCAGCTGAGGTAAAACTAGACCAGCTATTCCAAAGGTCGCTCATTGAAAGGCACAGAACAGAAAGGTTGATTTGGCAATGTGACCATGGGAGCACAAAGAACGGAATTGCAAGAACCTTTGGTTATCATAACCAAGGAGTAATGTAGTTTAAGAGGAAAGAGAAGAGGCTGCAAGTCTGTGATTGCAAAGAATTACAGGGGCTGTAAGTTGCCTTATAGAGGCATAAGAGATGCATAAACACATATTAATGGCATGTGGCAAAATGAGTTCTTACAAAAAGTGCTGTTCTCAACTAATAAAGAGAGGACATAGAAAGTTGACTTGCATTGCAGGTGAAGATGATACCATTGTTTGGGTTTGGTACAAGTGTAGTGATATATGTACAGCATCAAATAGTTGCCTCAATCCCAGTAACTGCTTATGTGTTTTCATTCCAAGTCCTAATGTGTTTAAAATCTACTAAAACCAACCCTGCAGCACTTGCTGTCTTGCACTGACGTTTGCCTTCTACTCAAACATGGATCATCCTGGACAAATTAGTTAGCTCTCTCAGTTGTCCTAAAAGCTAGTAAACATCTACCTGGAAGTATTCTTCAATTTCATTCTTTCCTTAGTTTTCCTTTTTAGACCAGGAGTGGTAGAGAAATTAGGAGCCAATGGCACCAGCTGCTTTGGTTGCCAATTCAGTAGGAACAGTTCTGATCCCTAAGCACTTTGTTAATTTACTTCTACTTCTCAGTCTTTGGACAACATAAGGTAGATTAATGTTTTAAAATGCTAGCACTAACTCTAGATAGACTGTAAAATCTCACATAGGGGTGTACTATGTGTATTTTTTACAAAGCAACTGTAAGAGCTTAGAAATGACATTGTGAAATCTTCAAGCCAGGAAGTAAATATTTCAAGCAACAAGTTGAGACATCCACATTCATTATGCTGAATAACCATACAACCTCATGGATAATTCATTACATACTTTTACATTCAATTAATTAGTACATGATTACCAGAAGAAATTTCTACTTGATTGAATAGCTTCAGCCTTATGAGTCACTTTTACCTGCAAAGGAAGTAGAATACTCCTATTACAAGAACTCCTAGAAGAAGAAGGGAAGCCAAGAAAGCTGCAAACAGGTCACCTTTTGTCTGGGATTTGATGTTGGGCAGCAAAACTTCCTCACAACGAGCTCCTGTGTAATTCTCAATACACCTGGGAAACCAAGTTGTATTTGGATTAGATGGTAGCTTGTCATCTATGATGAAAAGCACAAAGGCTTCTTCTAGGTAGAGAACTTGTTATGACACAAATCAAAGGTTATATTTTCTTCCCAGCAAGTCTCCTTACAGAATTTCCTCTCACCTCGTATTTCTGGAACATTCAAGTTTACATTCTGATCCATACTGCTTTTATATATTAAGCTTAATATACTCATCGCTGACAGATTTAATTAACTAAGCCTACTTCTTTAGTGTTAACTGTGTCATCCCACTGGTTTTCACACAGTAGTCATACTTTCTTTTCCCTGTTTCAGGTAACTTTCTGGCTTCTTTTGCTGAAGATAGTACTGCCAGCTAAAGAGATCAAGGAAATGAGAATTCATTGAGGAACAGTACAGCTTAAAATATGAAAGCAGTTTATGCAATGTAATAATTCATGCCAGAACATGTTACATGCTTGGTGAATAACCCCCTCTTGGAGAGACCTAGGTAGAAGCCTTCTCTACTATGCTTATTTTATGTGTTGAGCTTCTGAAAACTTCTTCTGAAGAAAGGATTAAAATGGATATGGTGTTTTATCATGGTAAAATGTTATGATATTTCATTAAAAATAAATAAAATTAATGGCTTAGTAACTCATATTTAGTCAAAAATATATAGGTTGAAGCTAAACTAATCCTCATTTGTTATGTATTTTGCACTTATTCTGCTAAGTTTGCTTAAGGAATTGATTTCATTACAGAAAATGGAAAGCATTTCTTTCAATATCTACATTCTGCGTGTATTTTTTATTTATGTAAATTTGCTTCTCTCTATTTGTAGTACTAAAGATCTTGCTCCTTCTTGCTATTTCTGGCACTGAAGTCATAATAATCTGTGACATAAGCAATTTCAGGCTCCAGCTGAGAAAAATGGGCTAAACTGCAACATACTTCAAGTTCTCAACTGCCATTGGCAGCTGCAAGGTACAATTTCAGATGAGGGATAAGAAGGTGGAGAGGGGAGGAATTGCCAAAAAAGAATGTTTAGCATATCTAACTAAGACCAAAGGATCCTTGTGAGTTTTCTGACATAACGCCTGATGTGACTCCCACTACACTTTCTGTAGGTTATGGACTAGTATTTCAGTACTGCTGGCCTAAACCATAGCACAAACAGTTCCTACCCTTTTATTTTAATTCTTTGTCTTTGGAAATATAATGGAGGATTTAGACACTAAAAAAAGACATCTAATTATCACCATATATTAAAGCTATGCAACTGATCAAACAGACACCATTTACTAAGGACAATCTGAGGCTTTTCAAAGTCATGATGTTTCACTGCTGGGAGAAGCAGTAGGCAGACTGCTCTGATTGCTTGAGATAATGTTCCAGATATTTATTCTAAGTGTAGTGGCTTTTCAGTGGCCTATTTCTGAAATACTGTAGAATACTTTAAGAATAGAAGTGTAGTTTGAGTGGGGTATTGTTCTCTAGCAAGTGAGAGAGAAATGCTTTGGAAAGCTGAATAGAGTAATGGAAAGAAAATGGAATAAGAAATTCATAGGAGTTTTCTTGAATAGCAATGAAAACTGGAGAATAATGCAAGGCAAAAATGATATGGGAAGAAAAAAAAAAAAGGTTTTGGCATCAAATTAAGGCTCATGGAAAAGTTCTAAAGAATGAGTGTAAAGGGAGTAAGTCAGTAGCCTAAAGAGCAGAATGAAGCAGGAGGAAGACAAGACAGTCACAGCTGCAGAGAGCTGCACTGAGGATCAGGTAAAGGGTGAGTGTTACTTAACTGTTGTGATACAGGACATGAGTTGGTGTGAGCAGTACATGGAAGTTGTATTCATGTTCTGCAAAGACAGTAGGAAAAGAATTGGGAATGTGTTGACAGCATAGCTAAAGGGTCACTGAGATCATAGCACTTCCTACAAAACAGAACACAGAACCAGATGCTTAAGGTAGTCACAATTCTTTAAGAGGGAAAAAAGCCTGAAGGCCTAAGATGGTAAGGGGAAAACTATAGTGATATGAATCCAAGGTTATAGCACAGAGAAAAAAACCTATACAAAAGGAGCATATGCCAAACTTGAAACATCCTGGATGCTGAACCCATTAATTCTGCATGGTTGTAACAAAACAAAACAAAACAAAACAAAACAAAACAAAACAAAACAAAAAAAAAAAGTTGTAGAAACATGACTTGCTAGTTTGATAGTACCTGTTCTATGAGCAATGGATTGGGGATTACAAAAATACCAATCCACTTTCTCTAGGCTGGCCTGTTGACACACTTGCTTAAGGTGATTCCATACTACCTAGAAAATGCTGTCATATAAACTAAAAATTATGTAGGTTTTCAAAGAAACAGGAAAATTAAGTGGAGGTATCTCTGGGTTACATTTAAATAATAAAATTATAGCTAATGCAACCAAGCTGTGGGGCATTTGTGAAAATCCAGATGTTCAAATATTGGTTTGAACAAGCTTTTATGAAGTCACCTTTCCTGATGTACAAATAGGTAAAGGCCTGTATTAAAGATAGAAGCAACTGATGCGTTAACAGAACCAGGAAAGGTTTGTTCTGTACATCCTTTCCTAAAATAGATGAGAAAGAAACTAAGCAGACTTCAGTAATTATCAGTGGAATTCCCTCAGAAGACCTGCTTATCCTGTTGCACTAGCAGAGCTCCAGTCATTTCAGTGGAGTTACATATGCAGTGACTGTAAGCAAGACATAAACGTAGCTCTAACAAGCAGGTGGGCTGAGAACATAACCCAGAATTATGGTGTCTGTACAGCGTCTCCTAGAGCCAGTCAGTCTTACTGTACACAACCTTAAAAGCCAGAAGCAACTCAGTTTATCTTGTTTATAATGGATGCCTAAAAGTAGAGCACAACTTAAGAGCAGTGGTTGACATGGCAGGTACTGGTGCACCTTGCCTTGAACCAGTTGGGGCAAACCCAGAGGACACTGGAGCAGGCTGTAGTAAGGAGGAGTTGCACTCACTCAGTTTGTGTTGACTACCCAGGTGTTGCTGTTGCACATCACCTGCATGCTGTTAACCTGCTGTTGCTGCATGTGCCCGGTGCTGCCTTTAAATGGCCCTACTATGCATCATTCCAGCATTGATTTTTTAAATGCAAAAAAAGGTCTTTCCTCCTCTAAGAAAATGGAATTTCCAGATCAAAGACAGGAGCCTTCAATGTTTGAGGAAAATCTGTGATTAAAACCTCTGGTTTTTGGCTGGCATCCAGATTTCTGCTGTCCTAGATGGCTGCACACATGTGCACACACATCTGCACACACACCCACACCTCTTATCAGATGAGATGAGCCAGCCTTAAATGTTGTATACAAATTGTCCTATAGGAGTGCTGGACAAAACACCAGCATATGGAAAGAAATCTATAGAATCTTTCAGCACAGGGTATTAATCAAATCAGTATCAATGCAAGGTGGACAAAAATAGACTGCATTGGATAAGATGTCAGGGGATGACCAGCAGGTCTGCAATTACATTGATCCTTTACAATCTGATTAGTACCTGAAACATAACGGCCTTGTAGTAACGGGCATTACTGCTGTCTCCTTTCAGATGCTGTTTGTTCGACAGTGCAAATGATCCTATGGCACTGGGATTTAGTAAGAAGGTGAAGTTTCTTTCTTTGCCAGACTCTAAGGTGGGCATCATAAGGAAGTATCCGACAGAGTAAAACTAGGAAGTAGAATTTAAGTCAGATATGCACACAGATTCTCACTGCTTTGCATTGTACTAGCAGGGTATTGACTTTAATTTTCATTTAGTCTTCCTTTAGTCAGAAAAATCTTGAATACTTCTTGTTATAAGAACTACTTGCATGTAAATACAGAACTCTGAGCAGAAAAATATGAGAAATTATCTGCTTGTCAATGCAATTCAGATTACATGGCTAATAACTTCAAAATCAACGATCTTCAGTCTGTAGCAGACTCCTAAAAGTTGTCCTAATCCATACAGTCTAAGAATATCTAGTAAGTACGAAAAAGAATTTAGAGCCAAAGTGAATAAGCAATGGCAAAGTTAACTGGACACCTAAGCTTTTAAAAAAGTTTTGCATTTAGAAAGTTTCAAAACTGTTACTCTCTATACGCAGAGAGTAAATTAATATGCTCCGACTGGACAGAATTTGAAAGAATGGGTTGTTCTCCCCTCCCTTAGCTATGTGTTTATATGGCAAGTTTTCCATATCTGGCAGTTATATTAATTCAGATTGCAAATGGTTTTAACACATAACATAGTGTTGCATTCTATATTTTATGTCCCATTAAAAATAAATCTTAATTATTGACTCTTTTTAGCTGTACTTTTGGTACGTATTCTAACTTTTGTTACTACCTTTCAAGCCAAAAGCTGAATTGAAAAATACTAATTGGACAGTTTGTTTTCAGAAGAGCCTGAGGTACATTAAAGTGTATTTCTGGAGGCAGAGAAAGAAGAAAAGCCCAGACGAGTGGGAAGCCCTTCCCTGGAAATTTGCAGGGTGCATATTCTGAAGGCTGAGAGCATGGCAAGTGTACGACTTGTGCGGATGTCTGAAACAGGGAATGAAGAGCCCAGCACAGAGAGCCAGACAAGGAGGGAGTATACAGAAAGCGGTAGAAGGAATTTGCATGGGATTTACTGGATTACCATTGGAAAGGTGGAGGAGAGATTCTGTTAGAATGGAAGCAAATGAAGGGAAAATGGAAGAGATATCCTTGAAAGATACACAGGAATTTAAGGGAGGCGATTTGCAAGGTCTGCCTGTGTCTCTTGCAGTACTTAGCCCTCCACAGAGTAGGATCCCTGTCCCACAATGAGAGCGTTCATTTAATTTCTGTGTGTACTGCCCGCTGAAGCACAGCTCTCTGTGTATTGTCTTATACTATCTGTATTTTGCTTGAAATACAGAAAGAATGCTCTCAGAAATCTGCCAAGTGTAAGAAAAAATGGGAGGGCCAGAGCTTCCCCTCAGAAACCAAAATCTTCACTTAATTCTGCAGTGCGTTAATTAATGATTCTGGGACAGCTGTGCATCAGGTGCTGAGGCGAACAGCTTTCAGCCTTGTGTTTTATGATACACCTGAGGCAACTGCTTTTCCATCCTTCTCTGTCCTGCTGCCTATTTATATAGTTCATTTGAGTGTTCCTGGGTTTGAAGCTCATCTGGGCTATGGTGACAGGTGTGCCTTTTTCTGCTGAGAACATTAACTCATTGTTAGGAAAGCAGTGAGGAAAGATGGCAGCTGAGCAACCTCATGTTTTAACACACATCAGCTATATTTAAAATCTGCTACTGTTGCACATGAAAGGGGGTCAACTAATCTTCTGTAGATATTAAAACTCTGCCTTGTATATATCCATTCCTGGTGGAGGAAAATAACTGAAATTCCAAAGGTAAACAGCAGCTCTTCATTTTGAGCATGCTACAAAACACATCTCTAAAGAATGATGCCTCTTTCTTAGTTGCATGGTGAAATTATCCCCAATGAAGTTGCATAGGATAGTTTGGTCTAACTCTGCTGAGCACAACACATTTGTGTAACTAACTACCATGTCAAGACAAATGTGTTTTAAGGTATTTTTACAGTTTGCTAGTCTGTTCTTTCTGCATCTCTTCCTTTTAATTTACAATCATTCGGCCCTTGATTCTAAAAGTGATATGAGTTTTCTTTCAGTAGGACATGATAATTTGAGAACACTAGGGAGTTTTGGGTGGGATTTGGCAGAAACCTTCATCAAAGAAACAGTGCAAATCTGTGATGATGCCAGTCATGAAGTTCCAAAGCACCAAATATTTTCTGAATTCTGCTGAATAGTGATGCATTTTTCTGTTGTTTCTATTCACATCACTGCTGATTACTAAGATATCTGTGTGTAAACAAAACCTTTCTCATCTATAATTAGCCTTCTCTGACTGATTAAGGAACATGCTTAGAATGAGGATGTGCTTAAATAGAATGCTGCTATTTAAACCCATCTAACTTCATAATCAACCACTAGATACAGAAAAAAAAATTGATAATTTAAATGCAATAAGATTGCCTGAGTATAACAAAAATGCTCTTAAGATATTACTTTTCTCCTTCAGCAGATTATAAAATCCTGTAGTATCTGAATTGAAAATTCTTCATTTGGAGCTGTTAAAGTGGAAATTATCTATGCTGACTAGTTTGTGCTCCTGAAGAATGAGTTTTTCTGACTATTTGTTACTTCATATTTATATTATTGCACTGAATACATCTTCCTACACAGTCCAGTAATTGAGAGGGTGTTTTGAAATTGTGTAACTGCTGCTCTTTAGTTAAACCATTAATTTTTCATTTATGTTCAATAATACAGGATTTCTTCTACAAAAAAGCCCATGTATTTCAAAATGTTTTACTTTTTATTTGTGTAGTATTCATTTTGTATTGCATAAGCTTGCAAGGTTTAGCAGATAGAATAAATCTTCACACAGCATTTCAGAGCTTTAATCTCACTTCTGGATCTGATTCATTGTGACACTGAACGATCACAGTGATATGCTGTGTATATTTTTCAATGAGCATTTACCATAAAATTGCCTCTTTTCTCCCTAACTCAGTGAATTTATGTGCTTAAGTATTTAGATTGAACTGTCCCAAACAAAAGGAAGTAATATTTTAATTAGTCATCTGAGAAAAGATGTAGTTTCCTTCTTCAACTATATTGTTCAATTATCATTAGTTATAGCTCAAGATGGAAGAGGGAACAGGAGTTGCCACCGAAGAAAAAACGTAATATCCTTAAGTGGATGCAATATTTGTCTAAATGCCTATTGTTTGTTAAGCAAACCCATTAAATCAAACATAATTTATTTTGATGAACGATAACTCTGAATTAGTAAAAGCAGGACCCTGAAAAGTGACAGTTTATTTAGCATCTTATGTCTTGGTAAATCAGAGAATAAAAAGATAGGGCAGTATTTATGCAGGAAATGTAACCACATGCAAAATCAGGAAGTGCTTCTTTTCCAGTTTGCTACATGGGCTTCAAAAGGAAGAATGGTTCTCTTATGGAGTGGTGCAAGAAGTATCTGTATTTGCTGCCTTGATGTTTCCTTATCAAGTAGTCTTTGGCTGTCACTATAAAGCTGCCCTTTGAGTATTTCAGCAAGATTCGAAGAACACAGTAAGTTTGAATTACATTCCTCCCCCCCCCCCCCCTTTATA